>JAOTRH010115533.1:0-15081 GCA_034768845.1 Heliamphora exappendiculata
ATAATTATAACAATTTTTTATGACTTAAAAAGTTTTTTGACTTTTTGTTTTTTGGTTTAAATTGATTTTAAACTAAAATTTTTGTTTTTTAATTTAAAATTATTCATACAGTTTACCAAACAATTTTTTTACTTACTTATTTAACTTAACGATTTTAAGCAAAACACGTAGTTTAAAAGCTAGGATGGCAAACCAGGCCATTGTTTACTTGGTCAGATTCGTTTTAAAGTAGTAATTTATTATTTTATTTTATTTTATTTTTCACTTTCATCTTCAATAACTTTTTTTTTGTTCGATCAAAATTATTTATTTTTTAGAATTGTTTCATCGAAATCAATCAAAAAAAAACTTTGACCCAAAAATAAAAGAATAAAATTACAAAAATAAATCAAAATAAGTAATATGTTATTTGTTTTTACTTACTTTTATCTTTAGTGATTTTGTTTTTAATTGTAGAATAATTTTTTAAATTTTTTTGATTCCACTTATTGTAGTGAACTGAAAAAATAAAAAAATCATAAAAAACAAAATAAATCAAATGCCAAAAATTATCACAAACCATGATTTATAAAAAAAAAAAAAAAAAAAAAAAACTAACTAACTAACTAACTTAAGAGCCAAGGCTTTGTAGACGGTGTTTGAAAATGTTATGTTAGTAAGTTATAAGTTGTAACTTGTAGTATAAATTATAAGTGTTTGATAAGATTTGTAATTTATAGTTAAAATAGAAAAAAAATAATTATAATTTATAACAAAAATTATGAGTGTTTGAAATAAATTATAACTTATAACTACAAATAATAGCAAGAAATTAAAAGCAGAAACTAAAAGCATTCCCAAACACTCCCGTAGCACTATTGTTAAATTAGTTTTTTTTTCGCTATTATCTCATTGTTATTTAGAGTTCATTTGGCAGACCGACTTTAAGCCCATTTTTTACCTTTAAGTCACTTTAAGTTAAAAAGTTAAAAAACTCATTTGGTTAAAATATGGGTCGCTTTTATGTCAAAAGTTTAAAGTGATTTTAAACCAAAAGACAAAAATTCTTGTTTAAAATTATTATAACTTTTTTAAAATTTATTTTAAAATAATTTTATATTTAATATAAATCTTATTTGATAGATTTTGACGAGTAAATTTTTAAAATATATTTTTTATAAGAAAAATTTATATAATAAAAATTATGATATTTTTTAAAAATATAAAAAAATCATGTAAAAATAAAAAAAAAACTACAAACTTTTAAATTAAAAATCAAAATTTTTTAATTTTTTAAATTTTAAGTAAAAAAATAAAAAATCTAACTTTAAATCGGATTTAAATCAATTGCCGCGGCCTTAATTATCAAATTAGGATGTCTATAAAAGCACTGGGGAGAAAAACTTCCAAGCAAAGTAAGGTCCGCTTGAGTTACCCAAAATAAAAAAATAAAAGAAGTAAGGCCCGCTTTGATCAGACAGGAACCAGGGGCTTGAGAGTCTTCTCATTGAAGAGACTTGAGTGAGAGCGTACATCAATGGAGACGGCTGTTCATATTCTCCTCGATTTACTCGAGATTTTGCTAAATTCATCGCAGTGGAAGAAAAAATTCAGTCGGAATCGGCTGCACAAGGCCTGAGAGGACGGCGATCTGAAAATGGCGGAAGAGTTGATGCTCCGACACAAGAATTTTTTTATAACGGCTTTTGTCTTTAGTAAAAAAAATTTAAATTTTAATTAAAATAATTATATTTTTAGATTCGTTCTATTATAAAAATTAAAAATTTTTGAGCGATCGAAAAATTAAAAAAAATAAAAAAAGAAATTTATTAACTTTCAAATTTTTTTGTTTTAAGCTTATTGATTAAGTAAAAAGTTAGTTTTTTTTGTTTGTTTTTATTTAAAGTAAATTGTTTTTATATATCACTATGATAATATTTTTATATACACATATGCTATGATAATATTATCATATACACACATACTATGAGAAAGTTTTTCATGTATCATTACATGATAATATTTTCATACATAGACATGTTAGAAAAAATTTCTCATATATCACTACATAATAATATTCTCATATGCACACATGTTATGAGAATTTTTTTACATATTACTATATGAGAATATTTTTTTATACATACGCAATGAGATACTTATTATATATCACTAAATGAGAATATTTTTACACACATATATGCTATGAAAAAATTTCTCATATATCACAAAATGAGAACATTTTCATATACACACGTACTATGAAAAATTTCGCATTAAAATATTTAAAAATATATATATAAAAAAAATTTCATATATTTAAAAAAAATTATACTAAGAAATTTCTCATTTATAAATTGTTCGTTTTTTTTAAAACTAAGATTGACAAAATTAAGAAAAATATGTATGACAAATTTCTCATACGTATAAAAAAATTTATACTGAGAAATTTCTTATTCATAAATTGCCCATTTTATTTAAAACTAATAATGACAAAATTAAAAAAAATATGTATGAGAAGTTTCTCATACTATGTATAATAAGTTTGAAAAATTTCTCATTAATAAGTTACTCATTTCATTTAAAATTAAAAAGGACAAAATTAAGCAAAATATGTATGAGAAGTTTAAAAATTTTCTCATTCATAAATTGCTCATTTCATTTAAAACTAAAAATGGCAAAATTTTTAAATATATATATATATGAAAATTTTTTCACACCATGTATCAAGATGAAGATATATATATATTTTTAAAAAATATTTATACATAATAATTTTTTCATACCTTGCATGAAGGTATGAGAACTTTTTCATCATTTGAAAAAAATTTATTCTGAAGATTTTTGTATTTATAAGTTATTCATTTTATTTAAAATTAAAAATGATAAAATTAAAAAAATATATGTATGAGAAGTTTCTCACACTATATATGAGAAATTTGATAAGTTTCTCATTTAATTGCTCATTTTATTTAAAATTAATTAAGAATGATAAAATTTTAAAAAATATGTATAAGAAGTTTTCTACACAAGAATTTAAAAATGGTTCTTATTTTTTCCTTAAAAAATATATTTTTCATATTAATTAGGATGATTTTGTTAAATTAAATTTTAAAGTATATCTCATCTTTTAGTTAACAACAAAATTATCTGTATAATCAATTTTTTTCGATACATAAGTTCTCGTTGCGAAACATTTTACGTACTTTTCAATTCATTTTAAAAATTATTTAGCACTTTTTTTTCTTCAACAATATTTTTTAACGCACATATAATTTTATACACATTCATTTTTTACGAAAAAGTTAAAAGGCTAAAAGTCTTGAAATTCTCAAATGAGATTTTTTTTGTTAATTTTTTTAATTTTAAGTCAAAAAAACAAAAAAATCTAACTTTAAACTCCTTACCAAACAAATCTTAATAGTAGAATTTATTTTTATTTTTTGCTCCTTAAAAAACTATAATAAAATAAAAAAAATACCGAGAAATCATATCTAAAATTTATCTTTTCAATTGGAGTTTATATTTTTGTAATTAATGATATCCTTGGAATCTTTAGTATTATTATTTTTTTATATTTTTATAATCGAAACTATTTATTATGTAGTATTTATTAAATAAATTATTTGTACAAAAAACTAAATTAATTAGACATTATTATTTTTGTGAATAGATCACATCTTTTGAAATATAAATGAATGATAATATAATTTTATAAAAAATAATGATATACAAATATAATCACATCATATAATTACAAATATTCACTTAATTTAATTTTTTATGTAAGTAATAAAATTAATAAATAATACAAAATAAAAAAAAATTATTATAAAAATATATTATAAAATATATATAAAAAAATTTATCATAATCTAAGCATAAAAATATTTGAACTGATAAACACACGGTGAAGTATTCATTCGGTCAAATAATTTGTTAAAGTGTTTTGGAAGTTATAGCATTTCTCTTAAATAATTTGTGGTTTCAATATGGCCAATTCCACGCGGTTTCACATCTGGGAGGGGTCAACGTAACCCATTCCACGCGGCATTAACTTTTGCGGCGCTTCACAGGCGACGAAATTTCGCAAGTGGATGCCATGATTCCACGCTGATGACAGCTCAACAAATTTGTCGGTTAGTTTTGTTTAGGATATGTTTATTTATTTATTTTATTTTATTTTATTTATTTTTAGAATAAATTACATTGATTCCTTCTTAAATTAATAAAAATATTAAACTTTTTTTTTGTAATTTTTAAAATGTCATTAACTTTTTTTCTGATTTAATTTTTGTATCAAATTAATCTAACTGTCAACTTTTCGTTAACGTTTTAAAAATAAAATAAAAAATATTTTTTAATTATAATAATAAAATATTTCAAACACAAAAAATAATTAGAAAACAGTTTTTTATTATTTTTATTTTTTCTAAAAAATAGTAAAACTGCTTTTTTAATAAAAAAATAAAAATAAAATAAAAAATATTTTCTAAGTATAATAATAAAATATTTCAAATACAACAAATAATTAGAAAACAATTTATTATTATTTTTTTTACTTTTAAACAACTTTTCAATTAAAAGTTCACGAAAAATTGACGATTGGACTAATTTGATGCAAAAACTAAATCAGATAGAAGGTTAGTAACATTTCAAAAATTACAAAAAAATAAATGATATTTTCATTAATCTCACGAGAGATCAGTGTAATTTACCCTTATTTTTATTTTTGGTAATTTTTTTATTATTTAATTAAATTATTATATTTTTTGATTTTTTTATTGATAAAAGTTGAAAAAATAGATTTTGGATCAAAATATATAAAAAGTTCAAAAAAATAGAAATATGTTAAAATAAGTCAATAAGCTAAATTTTATGTCGCTTATTTTTGTTTTTAGTGAACGATTTTTTTTATTTTTCTTATTCATCTCATTCAAATAATTCAGAAATATAAAATTTTTTACTCAAAATATAAAAAGAATTTATAAAAACAAAAAATAAACAAAAATTATGAAATTTAACCTGAACAGGTAAAGCTTAGGGTTTTTAACACCGATTATTATGGCCTCTTGGGACACAATTTGGCTTCATGAGTTTGGACTAAAAAGACTTATGGCACTTTTTCGAAGTTTTTTTCATCTTTCATACAAAAAAATAATATTTTAGTTTAAATTTTTTACTTTTCTAATTTTTTGACTTCATTACAAACGAAAAAACTAAGAAAAAGTCAAAAAGCATATTAAGTTGGCTTTTTTTAGCCTTATATAAACTTTTTAAAGATTTTGATCGCAAACTTTTTATTTTTCGATACGAACAGAATTTAAAATGTACACTCATTTGAATTAATACTAATTTTTTTTTACTAAAAATAAAAAAAATATTAAAAAAAGACTAATCCAAACACAAACTAATTGTACGTTATAATTTTAAAAATAATCTTGCTCGTTAGCGTCCATTGAGTATTGGTTAATAAATAAATAAAGATAATAAATTTATAATATTGGTATAAGAGCCATCTGTTTGTGTGATTAGTTTTGCAATAATTTCTCGTCGTAAGTGAGAGAATCAATTAACGGCAAAACGTGAGAGCAACAGTAGAATATAAGTATTTATTTATTTGTAAGGTCAAAACGTCTCATTTTATTAACTGTTATTACTGTTTACTAGTTACATAAAATAGTTAGGATTATCAGATCATTCTCTAATATACGTTTTGGTGAAGGTTTATTTCGATCTCTTCAAATAATAAATCAAAGTGAAATAGATGTAAAAAATGTATTAAAAAATTTAATAAATTGTTCTCTGCCTAAAAAGAATATAAATGAATTATATGATAAAAAATTTGAACTTAAACAAATTTCTAATGTCACGTTCCAAACTCCAGGAACATACGAAAGCCCACCAAACACCGTTTATGAAAATAATATTTGTAGTTGGAAAATCATCAACTCAAAAATATTACATTTTGATAAAGGATTTCCAAAGTTTAACTCTCATAAAATAGTAAACATGTATTCTCATACATGAATAAGTATATCGCCTCAAGGTGTACAAAACTCACATTCTGAAACATGCGTCACATGTAAACTACATGTCACAAAATAGGAAAAATTATAGCAAGTCTTCCATCACTACTGCTTCTAGGTCAACTCCACATACTTTCTTGAAAAAGGTTTTACAGCAAATTCCTACACCATGAGCCGAAACTCAATAGAAAAAGACTATATAAAGCTGTAAAGTAGATTATGCAATCATAAGCACAAAAGCTCATCCACATGAGCTAAAAGGTTTTCCTCTAAAAAATCATTAGTTTTTCATCTTTGAAACTATGCATATCATCCTGACAGATATCATGCCACAGTTAAGGGAAAGCAGTAATAAAATAGTATCCTCCACTTGGGTCACATAGCCGAGGAGAAAGAGGTAAAATGTAATCCTATGTACCGACTCTGCCATACAGACAAAAGTAACAACTATAGACTTATGTCCATTACCCTAGTCACCACTTAAGACCTACTCGGTAATGACAAGTTCTATACGGAGTCACGACAACGTAAACAACGCCATTCACGAAGGCAACCGATTTAGTTTACGGGTTCACAACCCGAGGGCCCTAAGCACCCGCCAACCACTTAGTTTACGGCTTCACAACTCGAGGGCACTAAGCACCCATCAACCTCGTTTACGGGGATTAACCCAAAGGCACGTAAGGACCTACTCTACGCACGTTTCTGGACATTCACCGAGGAGTAATGGAAGCCCAACTCAACACACCTATTACCACGGTACATCTAAGGAAAACATTTAAAAACCATTCGTAAAATAGTTTATACAACACATGTATAAAAAGAGATCCAATCCATCAATCATAGAGATCAAACAAAACATGTAAAAACATATTTTTATCAAAATATTTTAGAAATTGAGACTCAACCCCAAGGGTTAGCTCCAAACCTTCAATAAAACACATTTTTCGCAAAAGCCGAACATTTTTCCCAAAAAGAACCCAACCATTCACCCCAAAGGATCACCAGATCATCCAAACCACAGCCTAGACCTTCAGTCAACTGGTCCCACTCACCCAGTCGACTGGAAACTAGCTGGAAAATAAGAAAAAGCCCAACAGAAGAAATCCAGTCAAATGGCCCACTGGTCCAGTCGACTGGGCACAAAATAGAAAGAATCCAATCGATTGACCCTCCTGATCCAGTCGACTGGGAAGCCCAAATCAAGATCTAGTCGACTGACCACCATGGTCCAGTAGACTGGGTAACGATTTTGCCCTCCAATCCTCAAATCATGCCTCCAAACATCCATATAACACCCTTGGACACTCGCAAGTTCAAATCCCACACCAAAACCTCGAAAGAAAACTTTCAGAACACACATCTATTCACCAAAATGATGAAAAATGATTTTTAAACCAAAAATTCGATTTAAACATAAATCACTTTTCATGCATTTTTAGACGGTAGATATGCATAAGATTACACGTAACACCCTTTAACAACTTAACAGTCTAGGATTCTACCTCGGTGAGTTAAAAACTCGACGTCTCGATCCACGTGTAAAATCGAGTTTCGATGGAATGAAATTCTGTCCTAATGGATGCGTAGACAACGATGCCAACAACAAGGATCGGCAGTTGAATCGTCAAAAACCAAGCCCCATGCGATTGTGAAGTTAAAGAGAAGGTAGAGAGAAAAAGAAGAAAACTTAGGGAGTAAATTTTGAAAATATCTAACTCTAGATATTTATAGGTCTCCAAAAAATCTTTTTTTTTTTTGAATTTTTGAAATTCGAACTGTAACTCCCAATAACCCCGAGAACCAACCCAATATGGATATTTAAACTCAAACATGCATCAAAACATATATAAACACGAATAAACACGTCGAATATATATATAACTCAAGAGAAATAGATGAGGGCCTCACAACTCTCCTCCCTTTAAGGAATTTTTCCCCCGAAATTCGCTACAAAATCACAAGGTAAACAGCTCCAGGTATCTAGCATGCATCCCAGACTCAAGCTCCGATGTCGCTTCTTTAACCCCGTGATGAAGCCATATGACTTTGACATAAGCAATTGTTCTGCCTCTCAACATTTTCTCATTCGTGTCTAGAATCTTCACTGGATGCTCCTCATAAGTAACATCCTCATCAACCCGCAGCTCGGTCCAATCTAACACATGTGAAGGATCAGGCTCGTACCTCCGAAGCATAAAAACGTGAAACACGCTGTGCAAAGATGCTAACTGAGATGGAAAAGCTAAATGATAAGCGACCTCTCCAACCCTGTCAAGAATCTCAAAAGGCCCAATGAAACATAGTGATAACTTCCCGCTACGACCAAACCTCATCAAACCCCTATGTGACGAGACCTTTTGGAAACACGTAATCTCCCACTGCAAACTCCAAAGGCCTTCTCATCTGATCTGCATAACTCTTTTGGCGACTTTGAGCTATTAAAAGGCGTTGACGAATCACTGCAATCTTCTCCGTTATCTCTCGTACCATGTCGGGTCCCAAGACTGTGGTCTCTCCCGCATCTGTCCAATACACTGGTGACCTACACGGTCTACCATACAAAATCTCATACGGTACCATCAAAATACTAGACTGATAGCTGTTATTGTATGCAGACTCTACCAAAGGTAGATGATCCTCCCAAGAACCTCTAAAATCAAGTACACAAGCCCTCAATATATCCTCCAGAATCTATATAGTCCTCTCTGACTGGCCATCCGTCTGGGGGTGAAAGGCTGTACTAAAAATCACGCTAGTCTCCAAGGCCTCCTGAAGACTCTACCAAAAGCGTGAGGTGAATCGCAGGTCTCGGTCAGAAATAATAGACACTGGCACTCCATGCAATCGGACTATCTCTCTGACGTACAATCTACTCAGTCTATCCACCGAATCCTTCACGCGGATAGGGAGAAAGTGTGCAGACTTCGTCAACCTATCAACCACAACCCATACGGCGTCGTGTCCCCTAGGTAATTGGGAAAGTCCCGACACAAAGTCTATCGTGATGTTCTCCCACTTCCACTCTAATATTGGTAACGGCTGTAACAATCCTACCGGTCTCTGGTGTTCTGCCTTCACCGTCTGGCAGGTAAGGCACTGAGAAACAAACTGGATCACATCTCTCTTCATCCTCGTCCAACAGAACTGAGGACGTAGGTTATGATACATCTTCGTGCCTTCTGAATGCATAGCAAGGCGAGAATGATGACACTCATGTAGTATATTTGTACGACATGACTCTGACACAAATAATCTCCAAGCCAATATCAGACTCTGATCTGAACCCACAACCCAACCTACTATATCCCCTCCACTAGCAACACGGTCTCGTATCATCTGAGTCTCCTAATCCGTCTACTAGCACTCGTGCAATCAATGCAGGTCGCAAAACCACTGAAAATAAGGTGGCACCTCTCGTTGTCTCCCCGAGACACAGATCAAACTGTCTAATCTCTCCAAGCATATCCCACTCGCGTATAGCCATAGAAGCTAACGACCCGTGAGATCCGTACTGAAAGCGTCAGCCACAACGTTGGCCTTCCTTGGATGATACTGCAAGTCAAAATTATAATTCTCCAACAACTCCATCCATCGTTGTTGGCGCAAGCTCAGGTCCTTCTGCGAAAACAAGTATTTCAAACTCTTGTGATCGGAAAAAACCTCAAAGTGCTCACCATAAAGATAGTGACACCATATCTTGAAGGCAAATACCACGGCTGCCAACTCCAGATTGTGTGTCAGGTAGTTTTTATCGTGTGTCCTCAACTACCGAGAACCATAGGCTACAACCTTACCTCCATGCATTAGAACACAGCCTAAACCCTCATGTGATGCATCACAATACACTATATATCCCAAGCCTCGCTTTGGGATAATCAACACTGGTGCGCTAGTCATCTCGTCTTCAGCTCCTGGAATGCCGACTCACAGGACTCACTCCAAATGAACACAACTCCCTTTCGCGTCAAACGCGTCATCGGCGCAGTAAGTCTTGCAAAATCCTTCACGAATCGTCGGTAGTAGCCTGCTAAACCCAAAAAACTACGGATCTCAAAGATGTTCTTCGGTTGCTCCCAACCCGTCACAGCATCTGTATTCAATGAATCCACTGCTACTCCATCTGTCGACACTACATGTCCAAGAAATCCCACCTCAGACATCCAAAACTCGCACTTCTCGAACTTCGCATGCAAGCGATGCTCTCTCAAAGTTTGTAGAATAATACACAAATGGTCCTTGTGTGCCTCCCTGGTGGGTGCGTAGATGAGAATATCATCCACAAACACCACCACAAACTGTCCAGATAAGGATAGAAGATCTGGTTCATCAAACTTATAAACGTAGCAGGAGCGTTCGTTAGATCGAACGGCATGATCAAAAACTCATAGTGATCACAGCAAGTTTGAAATGCGGTCTTCACTATGTCCTCATCCCTAATCCTCAACTGGTGGTACCCTGATCACAAGTCAATCTTGGAAAAGCAACTCGACCCCTTCAACTAATCAAACAAATAATCTATCATCGGCATAGGATACTTGTTCTTTATTGTCATCTAATTCAGCTTTTGGTAGTCGATACACAATCGCAAGGATTCATCCTTCTTCTTGGCAAAAAGAGCAGGTGCTCCCCACAGCGAAGTACTCGGGCACACAAACCCCCTATCCAGTAACTGTACCTTGAGTTCACATAACTAAGCGGGTGCAAAATGGTAAGACGACATGGATATGGGAGCCGTTCCTGGAACCAACTTAATAGAGAACTCTACCTCCCGGTTCGGCGACAACTAAAACAGATCGTCAAGAAAGACATCTGGATAGTCACAAACCACCGGAGGTAACTCTTCTCGAACCCCACCTCCCTCATCCAACATGGGAGCCGCAAAGAGGGAACCCAGGTTGCCCTGGTTTCGTGCAACACTGGGCATAGACATCCAACCCTCGTCTCGATCACCCACAAAACAAAAGCAATCTCCCGCCGGCGTACAAATCATTACTCTTCGTCGATCGCAACCGATAAAGACATGATAGGTGGGAAGCCAATCCATCCCTAGGATGACATCAATCGTGGTCATGTCTAAAATGATAAAGTCAAACTCTAAACAATGGCCGACGACCTCCAACACGCAGGATCTACAAATAAAACTCAATATCACACTCCCACTGACTAGGGTCTCCACGGTCAAAACACTACCCAACAAGTCTATTTTCAACCCCAAAGCAGATGCAAAAGCATATGATATAAACGAATGTGATGCTCCCGTGTCGATAAGTACGCTGGCACATAATCTATAGACTAGAAGAGTATCTCTAATCGTGGAGGTGGTAGCAGCATATCGGGCATGACCGGTACTCTGGATGAACTAGGATCTGTAAGAACATAAGCTCTGTTCTGTCCACTGTGACCTTGAACTGTCGACTATCTGCCCGACTGTACCAAGGCGCCCCCTTCTATAAATCTAGATAGCTGGCGTCCCTAGATGGATGGAGTAATAGGTGCTCTAGCTGTACTTCTCATACTTCCTCCTCTAGGACAATCCCTACGGATGTGCCCAGACTGGCCGCACTCAGAACAGACCACTGACCCCCTCCCATGCGCCTACGACTGCGATTGTGCCTGAACAGGCACTGGACTACGGCACTCTACCGCGCGGTCCCCTGGCCGTCTACATCTAAAACAAACAGCCTCTCTCTTATCCGACCTTCTTGTTGAAGCTACGGGAGGCGTGGATACAGAAGACTGTGGCGGATACGACCCCACCGGATGAGAACTCAGACCAGATGTTTGTTGACGATTGTCCCTGCGTTCCTGAAATTATGTACGTCCCCCATCTTGCGAACCCCTACTATCTCTGTCTCTTCGCGTCTCGTTCAGAGTGTCTTCCACCTTCATGGCGGTCTCCACCAACTCTGTAAAGACATGCATCTTGAATGCCTCCACTCTGTCTCGGATAGCAGGCCGCAAACTCCTCTCGAACCTCTTTTCCTAGAACTCATCTGTAGGTATGATCTCCTGTGCAAGCCGAAATAGGCTAGTAAACTCAACCTCATACTCAATCACAGTCATCATTCCCTGCACCAGAAAAAGGAAGTCCTCTCTATAGCGATCCCTCAATGTCGTCGGGAAGTATTTCTCCAAAAATACCTTGGTGAATGCCTCCCAAGTGCCCCCAACTATAGTCTTGGCAAACTTTCACCACATGTGAGCACTCCTTCTCAGTTGGAAGGCAGCAAAAGTGACCCTCAGATCATCCTCCTCTATCTAAAGCATGTCCAAGACCCTGGTAACCAGCTCTAGCCATTCAGTGGCTACCGTGGGGTTGGAATCCCCAAAAAAGGTAGGAGGGTCCAGACGGTGAAACTCACACATCGCGGTCATCGCCCTCGACTCAGGTACGCTCTCCCTTCCCCTAATAGCCTAAGCCAGTTGCCGAATGGAGCCGACCATCTCACGCAACATATCTCCCCCGTCAACAGGTCCGTGGGGTGCATTAGCATCCCCAACATCTGGGACTGGAACGTCCCTTCGGCTAGAACTATGGCCACGGCCTCGACATCGGTCTCGTCCTCCCCGCATGGACATAACTCTATACTAAAGCAAAGCAATATAACAGGATAAGCATCTATACAACATGTGATTACTAACGTAAAAGACATAATACACATAAGCATGTTAACACATAACCACTTAAGATCATGTCATCACATCTCACATACCGAGGAGAACCAATAAGAAAAACTCGTCACTCTGGATAACCTACTTAGATTCCTTGTTAGAAATTACGTCCGCGAAACGCGTCTCTTACATGGCTCCCAAGTTTGTTAATCTAAATGCATGAAGGCAAGACTAATCAATCCTAAGGTTTAACCTCCATACCCACGTATACACATAATCATGTTGAACAAGCTATCATGCATATGTTAACAAAGCGCTAAAACACAAGCAATCAAGAACGCGCACATCTTCGCAAAGGTGATGTACCTTCATTTTCATGGCTCTTAGGTATTTGAATCCAGAACTCTGATACCAAGTTGTCACGCCCCAAATTTTAGGGTCACGCGAAAACCCACCAAACACCGTTTATGAAAATAAGATTTGTAGTTAGAAAACCATCAAATCAAAAATATAACATTTGGATAAAGGATTCCCAAAGTTCAACTCTCATAAACAGTAAACATGCATTCTCAAACATGAATAAGTATATCGCATCAAGGCGTACAAAACTCGCCTTCTGAAACTGGCATCACATGAAAACTACATGTCACAAAACAGGAAAAACTATAGCAAGTCTTTCATCACTACTTCTTCTAGGTCAACTCCACATGTTTACCTAAAAAAGATTTTACAACAAAATCCCACACCGTGAGCCGAAGCCCAATAAAACAGACTATATAAAACTGTAAAACAGGTTATGCAATCATAAGCGCATAAGCTCAACCACAGGAGCTAAAAGATTTTCTTACAAAAAACCATTATTTTTTCATCCTTGAAACTATGCATATCATCCTGACAGATATCATGCCACAGTTAAGAAAAAACTGTAATAAAATAGTGTCCTCCACTCGGGTGACACAGCCGAGAAGAAGAGATAAAATGTAATTTTATGTACCAACTCTGCCACATAGACAAAGGTAATAACTATAGACTCATATCCATTACCCTAGTCAACACGTAAGGCTTGCTCGGTAATGACAAGTTCTATACGGAGTCACGACAATGTAAACAACGCCATTCATGGAGGTAACCGACTTAGTTTATGGGTTCACAACCTGAGGGCCCTAAGCACCCACCAACCACTTAGTTTACGGGTTCACAACCTGAGGGCACTAAGTACCCACCAACCTCATTTACGGGGATTAACCTGAAGGCACGTAGGGACCTACTCTGTGCACATTTATGAACTTTCATCAAGGAGTAATAGAAGTCCAACTCAACACACCCACTGCCACGGTACATCTAAGGAAAATATTTAAAAACCATCCGTAAAATAGTTTATATAATACATGCGTAAAAGGAGATCTAATCCATCAACCATGGAGAACAAATAAAACATGTAAAAACATATTTTCATCAAAATATTTTACAAGTTGAGACTCAACCCCAAGGGCTAGCTCCAAACCTTCAATAAAACACGTTTTTTCCAAAAATCAAACTTTTTTCCCAAAAAGAACCCAACCATTCACCTCAAAGGATCACCAAACCATTCAAACCATAGTCTAAACCTTCAGTCAACTGGTCTCACTCACCAAGTCGACTGGAAACTAGTTGGAAAACAAGAAAAAGCCCAACAGAAGAAATCTAGTCGACTGATCCACTGGTCCAGTCGACTGGGCACAAAACAGAAGGAATCTAGTCGATTGACCCTCCTGGTCCAGTCAACTGGAAAGCCCAAATCAAGATCCAATGATTGGCCACCATGGTCCAATCGACTGGGCAACCCAGAAAAATGATTTTTAAGCTACGATTTTGCCCTTCAATCCTCAAATCAACCCTCCAAACATCCATATAACACATTCGAACACTCGCAAGTTCAAACCCCACACCAAAACTTCGAAAAAAAACTCTTAGAACACACATCCATCCACCAAAACGATGAAAAACGATTTTTAAACCAAAAATTCGATTTAAACATAAATAACTCTTCATGCATTTTTAGACGGTAGATATACATAAGATTACACGTAACACCCTTTAACAACTTAATACTCTAGGATCCTACCTCAGTGAGTTAAAAACTCGATATCTCGATTCACGTGCAAAATCGAGTTTCGTCAGAATGAAATTATGTCCAGATGGATGCGTAAACCACGATGCCAACAACAAAGATCGATAGTTGGATTGTCGAAAACCAAGTCCCAGGCCCCCGAGAAGTTTGAGAGAACGTAAAGAGAAAAGGAAAGAAACTTAGAAAGTAAGCTTTGAAAATATCTTTTAAAAAATATTTAACTCCAAATATTTATAGGTCTTAAAAATATCTTTTTTTTTTAAATTTTTGAAATTCGAACCGTAACTCTCAACAACTCCGGGAACCAACCCAACATGTATATTTAAACTCAAACATGCATCAAAACAT
>JAOTRH010115554.1:0-15080 GCA_034768845.1 Heliamphora exappendiculata
ATATATTATCAATATTTTTAAACTTTTGTCTAAATAGACATACTTCAAAAACGTTTGTGGTTATAAAGAATTCAAAAAGTAAAAAAAATTAATCAAAAAATAATAATTCAAATAAAATGAATAAAGCCTTCTTAGATATTTTATATAAAAAAAAGTGATTTTTTTAAATTTTATCCATAACGGTTATATTTTTTAAATTTATTTTATCATGAAAAACTAAAAAATAAAAACTTCAAATTAAAACAAAAACCATTCAAAAGAAAAGAAGAAAAAATTGCTATAATTTTTTCTTTTTTAAGGAAAAAAACAAAGAAGAAGAGAAAAACAGGCTCAAGCTAGCAACAGAATCCGAAAATCATCCAATAACCACCAACTATAGTATTGATTTTTATGCTGCTGCGAAGAAAAAGAAACCTCAACCAACTTATTAAAACGAATTGGCAAAAACAAATTTATTAGCAACTTTCTTTTTGATGGCTTGCGCAGCTATCAGTATCTTAAGATTCTTAACAATTGTCTTAATTTAGTAATCATCAACTTTAATATTGATTTTGTATTTTGTTGCAGAGAAAAGGAAAACTCAACCAACTTACTAAAAGCCATTAGCTAATAAATTGCTCTTGAAAATAGGTTTAGAGGACACAATAACCACTTTGTTTTATTGCTAATGGTACGATGGCCCACTCTATTGACACAGATTTAATAGTTTTTTTTTTCTTTTCTAACGACTTTACTCTTTTTAACGGCTTTATGCATCTATTAGTATTCGACAACTTAACAAATTGTCTTAATCCAATAACTATTAATCTTAGTATTGATTTTTTATTTTGTTGTAAGGAAAAAACAAAAACCTCCACCAACTTATTAAAAGTTGTTGCCAAAACTCAATTCTGAAAAATTGGTTTTAGATGAGAGAATAACCACTTTGTTTTATGGTTACTTTACGATGGCTCACTCTATTGACACAAATTTAATAGCAATTTTTTTTTCTAATGACTTCACTATTTTTAGCAGCTTCGTGCATCTATTATAAGTATTAGACAATTTTACAAATTGTCTTAATCTAATAACCATCAATTTTAGTATTGATTTTTTACTTTGTTGTAAAGAAAAAGATTCTGTTTGGAATAATTGCTTATTTACTTATTTGATGTTATATATTTTTGTCTTTAATAAATTATTTTTATCAATTCGTCAAACTATTATATTTTTAAGCTCTTCTAAACAAGACGAGTTAAAAAAATAAATATTTTTTTTATCAAAAAATAAACAAAATTAAACAAAATTCATGATATTTAGTCCAAACATGGCCAAAATGCGCATTCACGAATACTCCGAATCTATATATATACATAAAGCATATTTTGCACCTCTATTCAATTTCGCATGTGTAAACCCATGAACCATGTTTCCATTGCTTTTGTTTTGTTTTGTTTTTGTTTTTTTTTTTTTTTGTTGCTTCCGAAATAACCATGTTTCCATTGCATGACTTAAGAAAAATGAATTCAATATTACGTAATATTCGCAGAAAAAAGTATGCATGAAACGCGTATATATCCACGAATGCATATTTTCTGATGGCTTTCCAACGGTTGGGATAATTAACCACTAAAAAAAGTTTTTTAAAAATCACAAAAATTAAATTTGAATGTGTCTTTAAGATTGTTGAAAAATATGTATACTTTTTATGCAATTCGGTAAATAAAATAAAACTATAAACTAGACTTATAGTTCGTATGAATTCAATGACAAAAAATAAATCAATGCTCGTATTCCTGTCACATGAACATTTATTTCTCAAAAAATAATAAAATGTTTTGTATTCTCTTTGCATAGACTCTGACAAAAAATATGCAATGAATTCCAATTAAATTCAATATCAAAAATCCAAAAAGGATAGATACTATATATATAAAATGAGAAATTTGTAACTATTCAAAATAGTAAAAATAACAGTAAATTCAGCTCCTCTCTAGTCATTCAGTAGATTGGATCGGTCACAATTAGACTAATTTAGACCAATCCTTATTTCCTGTCCAAATAGTCCTTTTGCATCCACGTGTGAGGTTTATGCTCAAAATAACATAGAGCATCGTTGGAATCACCCAACTTGCTTTCGGCCAATCCTTCTTTGTTGTCAATGTTAAATCTAAACGGTTGGCCTCTTCCTTTTTCCTCTTATAGCTCTTGAACTTGTCACCCCTAAGGTCCTAAGCGCCGAACCAATTCTCCTCCATCTTGGAGCTAATCTACTTCTAGAGATGGAGGCAAGAATATTTTGTGATATTGTAATTATATATTTTAGTAATTAATTAATATAAAATAAATATGAAATCGATAAATTTTGAGATAATTAACAAAACAAATCGACTAATTTCAAATTTGATTTTTACCCCAAAAACATACTTAAAAGTGTGTTAGTTGGGACGAATTCAATACTTACGCAATTCTTAGTTGTAAGTAAAAAGTTACCTTTGAACTAAAAGCACAAAAAAGAAAAAATTGAGAGTGTAAAAGACAATGATACAGTAAATGTCTTTTATCTAATACAATGTACAAAAATTAGTAATTATTTATATCTAAAGGTACTCTAAATATAAACACAACAGAAGAGACAATGAGTTTATATAGTTATGTAACGGTAACTTTCGGTAACAAAATAATGAGATAAGTGGTCTTAATTATAAATTATAAGTTTATTGCACCCGTATATAAAATACACGCTTTATATCACCAACATGAAAAATAATTTCTTAACATAAGTAATCAGATATTAAATAAATTCCAATAAAATTAGTAATCAATTACTAAAATCTATAATTACAATATTACATAATACATTCTTTTTGAAATATGTAATTACAATATTACATTACAGAATATAAAGCCTAGTTCGAGTTGGAACTAAGCCAAGGTTGAGGCCAGTTCGTGGCCCTGTTATGGTTAAATGTATGATTTTGTTAATTTTTGTCATTTTTGAACTTTTGATTAATTTTTTTTATTTTTTCAAATCCTCTTAATAAAATGAACTTAAAAAATAAAAAATTTTGATCAAAAAATTAAAAAAAAAAGTACACTAAAGTAAAAATAAACAATATAAAATTTAACTTATTAACTTATTTTATCTTATTTGTCTTTTTTAAACTTTTTTTATATTTTGATATAAAAAAATTATTTTTTCGACTCGTCATCGTGAAGGATGTATAAAAATATAATAATTTAACTAAATGATAAAAAAAAATTCACTAAAAACACAAATTTATAATATTAAATAAGCAAAATTATTCCATACAGGACCATGTAATTCTTAGCCTGTGCCTATGCAACGAAGTTTGTGAGCCAACCCAAGCTACGCCCGACACGACCTGTCCCCGACACGCCCGTATGGCTTTAAAATTAAATAAAAAAATAACTCGACACAAAGCTTCATGTCTCTCGGGCTCGACTGACTGTCCAAAAGCCTTTGAAATGTACTTGACTGCAGTGATAAATATTTTTACTATTTTTGCTATTTTTAAAAAACATAAAAATTGTAAGAGAAATTGCATTTAACACTTGCAATGACAATTTTGACTTAATAATAATTCTTCGCCCATGCAAAAAGCCCAAGCCCCTAGAGCTTTGGGCTAGACTTAAGACCACCCTTCTCAATTAGGGCTTGTGGTCCAAAATTTGACGAAAGCTTCCTAGGGCCAAGGGTGTCAGGCCGAAACCCAAGCCTCTAGAGCTTTGTGTTAAGCTTAGACCACCCCTCTCAATTTAGGACAGTAACCCAAATTTTGGTGAAAGCCTAATAGGCTTGGGCTGATATGATCTAGGCCAAAGGGTGTCGGAAGGACCCAACCGGACCAAATTCACACCCCTGCATGGCATGTTGTCAAAAAAGTTTCCCACGCGGCATATAGAAAAAAGGGATTTGTAATGGTGTAATTTTGGTTTAGGGTTTAGGATTTTGCTTGTCTTGATCTTGTAGTGGCATTATATAAACCAACCCAAAATCATAAAACCATTCATATCACAATTCAGGAAGCATCATCAGCCAAAGAATCAAACATAACTTGTAACAAAAGTAGTGTGACCCAAAGATTAAAAAAACTGGGATTTTACTAAGGCTCTTCAATCCATATAAACTAAAATATAATCGAATGCGGTGAATAAAGGAATTGAGCTAGCAATAAAAACAATAACCAACTTGAACCTCAGGCAGAACCATTTCGTGTGTGTCGCTAACGTGGCAAAAAGTCATCCATTACTATTTGCTGCTTCTTCCGCAAAAAGTCTTCCATTACTATTTCCTGCTTCTTCTTCAATTAAATTGCATTCAGCTGATATAGGGAGGATCGGTGGAAGCCCATTCAAACACTTGCTCGTATTGAACTGCAGCATTATCCCACGTGCACTCCCTTTCCATTCCTCTCTTCATTAACCCTTCCCAAGAAGACTTGTGTTCTCTGTAAGTCCGAATTGCAAATCTTAGTGCCTGCAAAAAATCAACAATACGTGTACAGTTAGCGACTATATGAAGAGAGAATAAATAAATAAATAAATAAGTCTTCAAGAACATGCCAAGCAACTCAACCTGCTAATCTTACTCAAGCAAGATATGGTAGTATTAGTTTAATTTTATGGTAATGACTCATCATATTAACCAAGGTCTGCAAGCAATGTCAATTGCACAAGAACTGTGCTTCCCCATCAAAGGGTGCTTATTTGAGTTTAACTTTCAACTTTTAACTTATACCTTAACAAAAAGTCAAAAATATTCAAACAATTGTGCTTATAACTTTTTACTTGTAGTTTCTCATTCTAAATCAGCAAACACGAATTCTACAGTTTTAACAAACACTTGACTTATGCTTAATGTCATAATTACATCTTGTCAGCTGTGATATATAGTTGTAATTTATAAGTTCATAAATTCGGCTACACCAAACACCCTCATAAATTCCCAGACCAGTTTCTTAAGGCTGTAAGGATAGCAGTTAATGGGGCATTCAGACAAAGGAGAGGGAGGAAGTAGGAAATGATTGAGGCGAACCAAGGAATTCCCTAATTATTTAGTCGGAGAGAGAGAGAGAGAGAGAGAGAGAGAGAGAGAGAGATTATTGATGCTAATAGTATATCTGATCAAACCACGATATTCACTTTGCAACCTGTTAATCATACATTACCATGATTATCATCTTCAATGTCACAAATCAGATGTGCTTCAAAAAAAAATATAGACAAGTGAAAGCATTATTTTGAACACTATCAGTCAATTAAAAGACAAATACCAAACCAAGTGGGAGATGAAGTTGCAGACGAATATTAAGAATTTAACATGGACTTGCAGATACCATCAATAGAATTTAACATACCGCCAACATATTTTCTCGGGATAAAGGAGAAAAAGTCCACCTGTTCAAAACATTCCACAACGATGTTACAATGCATGAAATAGATGTTATTTAGCACATATGAAAAGGCAAATGACATTGCCAAAGACAAATTGTTGCTTCTACAGCATTTTTTTTTTTTAAAAAATGCGCAAGTAGAGTGTGGCTGTAGCATTATAGGCTCCCCAGTTGAAAATTTGAAATAGGTCAGAAAAGATGAAAGTTCAACTTCAGATTTGAAATTTCAAAATTTTTGAAAAATTGTCATAAAGTTCTCAGAAAATCAAAGAAAAATGCACAAGTATTGTTTGGCTTTGGCATTACCAGCTCCCCGTGTGGAAATACGAGGGCCAAGAGGATGAAACTTCAACATTTGATTTGAAAGTTCACAATTTAAACAAATTTGGAGAAAAGTTCTCAGAAATCGTATTGTAATTGTTAAGCAGCACTTCACAATCAAACCACACCTGACACCCCACCCCATACCCCACCCCCTTTTTTCCCAAAGTAAAAAAGAGAAAGATAAAAGAAAAGGAATGATGATGAGAAGGAGAAGAGATGGAAACAAACACGCATCTGGTGTATCTTATCTTAGTAACTTGTTTTGCACCAGAACTTGAACAAGACTAATGTTTAATGAGATGGAAAATACAAATCTATATAATTTGGAAAACTACTTCCTGAATATCTCTCTTTTCTACAAGCAATAAAACTACAACCCAGGAGCAGCTTGTATCTGGCCCTCAGACAGGAAGCACCAGAGCCAGATAGGAGATACAGTTACGTGGTCTGTCCATCTGTGATTCCAACACCAGATTGGTGCTACTGCCACATAGGAGTTCCATATACCAGTCTCGTATAAGGTTTCTTCACCATTAAACACATTCTAACTATTTAGTTTTCTATTTTACTTGGAAATATACATTAAGAATTATCAAACACACCAGTTTTCAAAGATAAATGCATACCCAGTGCCTTGACCACGGCCTTCTAGAGCATAGGGATTGAAATTCTCTACTGTATCCTGTGACATAGGAAGTCATACTTGAAAATGTTGAGAAATATTGTGAAAACAAAACAGCTTACATTATCATGAAAGTGATCTCACTCTAAGTCCTCCAGTGCCATGAACCACAGGTACAGTCCCATATCTCATTGCATACAACTGGTTTAGGCCACATGGTTCAAATCTTGAGGGCATCAATAGTATGTCACAGCTGCACATGTTCAACTTCAATTAATCAGCTTTAAAGTATTCATTGGATTGGATTATTCAAAATATAGAATCTGAAGTCTCAGATTACCCTGCTGTGATTCTATGGGAAATGGGAACATTAAATCCAACCCAACCCCGAAATTTGTCTCTATAATTTGATTCAGTCACTCTCAACCAATCTTCATATTGTTTTTCACCTGATCCAAGCATTACCTGAAACAAATCAGATCTACTGAATTATATATACTTCGGGAAGATTTTGTGACTTTAACTAAAACTCCTGTCATTCGGATTGACTATAGAGAACACCCATCAACAATGCAACATATTTGTCATTGAAAACTGGAGATAATCTTGTACACAGTAGTACAGATATTCAAATATAGCATGCATCTTATCTGTGCATCTCATTCCCACCTACTGAGGTTTCAAAGCTAGCAAATATGGATTTATAATGACTTGTATAAAAGAAAGATAATTCAATTCAGGCATTTCCCTCGAAAAATAAACTGGACAGGTTTCAACTACTTGTATAACATTATCTAACAGCTTAAGCTTCTTGAACAATCTGTTGTCAATAGTCAATATTTTACAAAAGGCAGACGCCATACATCCATGTAGAGATGAAAATGAAGGTTAGATGTTACTCTTATAAGCGTGTTAAGTTAGACGTTTCTCTTTCTTGACATTGTTCAAATTACACACTCAAAAAAATAAAAATAAAATAGCTGAAATATGTAAGACAGAATACTTACAAACTGGACATCGTCATCCAATAGTTCTGGAGTTGCTGATAGAATTATATCAATGCCTTTCTGGTAGTCCAATCTCCCAATAAATCCAATCTATTGAGTCATACTCAAATCAGTAAGAAAGAGAGGTGTAAATCATTACTACAGTATTAGGATGTCTTCTCACCAATGGACAATCAGGCCTAATGGGAAGGCCTAATTCCTTTTGCAAAGAAATTTTGCATTGAACCTGCATGTTATAAATAATCGGAGTAAGAGAACAGTAATTCCAAAAAAAAAAGATATTCTAGAAATAGGTGGCCACCTTTCCGGAGAGATCATGAATCGAGTAATGTGAAACAATATTCTTATCCAACAATGGGTTCCATTCAGTAACATCAATGCCGTTTGTGATCCCTGTTAATAACCACACATTAATTTGAATAGTTCAAAATAAGGAATTAACATTGGTCCATATGCAACATGTGGAACTATGAGATATGTATATTTTGCGATCTTCACTACCCTAATAAAAAGTCCTACAAAAACCAGACAAATATGCGGACCAATATCTATAGATGCGCTTGCGGTACACTTCACTTGAGGAAAAGACTAATCATGTTTGATAACACTTCCAAGCCACCATTTAAACCATGAAACATATAGTCTAGACTTGTTGCAATTGTTTCTTTCTCAAATTTTGAAAGTCATTGAAACTATAGACACTATTTACATTCTTAAAATAATATGTATCACTCCAGCAAATTTACAAAATCTTCAAACATTCTGAAAGCTAAAAACCTAGAATGGAGATGAAAAACATCAAAAAGTTCCATAAGCATGACACTCTCAAATATTTGTCTCCCTAATCCGACATAGTACTCAACAGAAGTAGCAGCCAATGTAAAGATCAAAGGAGTACCGTTCAGGACACTCTTTCGACTACTTAAGAGCTCATCTAGACCATAGCCACCTTCAACAGTTGTTATTTCCCAAGAATAACCCTGCCACCACAACATAAAATTTCAACACTGGGAAGTCTAGGAGATGATGAAATATTAAGCACTTGTCTGGTTGGGAAAATGTTGATGTATTGACACACAGCAGCACATATTTTCTCTTTCAGTCTTTTAGATTAGGTGTATCTGACGAACAACCTAAAATTTGCAGTCCCTTAATGTAGCCATGGCTGCTGATAACTGTTTACTAAAACCTCATTGCATATCACTAGACAATACCTGATATTTCATCAAATGAGGCATATTCAAGAAAAAATGGGATGTGTAATATTTATGACCTGGCTAACTGTCAGAATTCGATCAGTTGTCACAATCGCACCTTTCAAAACATTTACAGCTTTTCCAGTATCGAGGGCATGTGTTCTTGCCCACGTTGGAAATATCCATTCCAATGCTCCGTACCACTCAAGAGGCAGACCCAAATTCTTGTAGGTTGCAGCAGGCTCCACCCCCTTGCATATACAAGAACTATTAATATGGTAAAATATCATTGCTGCAAGGACTTGAGTATTACTTGGAATTATCTGTGTATGGTATATTTCTCATGGTATTTCCTTTTTATTTTGCATTTTAAACAGATCAAATGCAAAAGCGTCTACCTGATGTGCAAGGTTATGTATTACAAGGATACTACGAGCATCCTTGTAAACACCATATGGACGATACTTGGCTGCCAATATTCTGAAACAAAATATGTGGCAATCAATCTCACACAAGTATTACCACTTACAAAGAAAGCTTAGCTGAAATATTCTACATATCCAAGGGCATAAAAGACAGAATGTGAAATAACGAAATGAAGATCGGCTGAATATAGTAGCCATTCTTCATTTTCAAACCAACTAGTTTAGTGTCTACTATTGAATTGACAAGTGAAGAGAAAAATAACACCAGGGAATTGGAAAAAATTTGGTCCAGAAATTGTACATTTGTCTTGGTGACAGATTGGGAAGTGGGAAAGGAGGAAGCCCTAGTCAACCTAATCTACCCTAGAATTCACTAGGGGTTCCTTGAATTCAGAAGTAATAAAGGAGAGAAACTCTCAATACTTTATCATCCAAGACTCAATCTCGTTAGCCATAGGCTATTCCAACAGTATGAATAATTACAATGAGCCAAATATTAAAGATAAGAAAGGAAGGCTTTGATTGATCTTGATCAAATTCTAACAACTCAGTATATCTAAGCCTATCTTTTCGCCATGCAGGAAATCTTAGCTAACTCCACACCTTGGATATGTATTTCATGTGGCAAATCTCTGCACTGAAATGTCAAAAGGGGACTAATAAACCAGCCAACACAAGCTTCTGGTCAATTGGACTCCTCTTCAGCAGTAACCCAGCAGTCATCTGTTGCGAGCATTTCGCCCACTGTAGCTCATATGGTTGGTTGCACCTCATTCTCCATCATGCATTCATGATATATATTGGATAGGCCCATTTCCTAGCAGCTTAACTTTTTTGGAACAATTGGCGACTTAACAAGGAATCAAAACTCTAATTCTAGAAGGTCCTAGGTTCAAATTTCGTAATATGTGCTTGTTGCCTTGTTATATTTGTTATTGTGCACTATGTTCTGTGTGTGCTTGGTGCACATATTTAGTTTAGCTTGTTCGCCTCTCCACGTGCAAGACAGGTCGCACATAAATGGAAATGTTGTATAGCTTAATATACATTGTTGGTCTTATTTCCTAACAATTTAAGTTTTTAGAACAATTAGTAACTTAACAATATCCTTCTAAAAGCTTATGAACCATGTCTTGCGAATGACCAGCTACTATGACAAATAACTGGCATGAATTAATCATTTGTACTTATACCCATCAATCAAAAGTTGACCACTCCTCTTCATCAAAATTTGACTACTTAATTTATTTAGAAACTCTTTTGGAAACCATCCTACATCGCTTGGGTTATCATGACCCAAGATGTTATTAATAGAACCTCATAGAGATTGCTCTTTTTTTGGAGGTAATACAGATGACTAGCCAACCGATGGCCTGATATCAACCACAAGGAAGCAAGAAGATCAAATTTTATTACTAAAACAGAAGAACAAAAAGTATTACAGGTGAAAACATGATTAAAATGCTAGAGTAAATTTCAAAGAGTATAGAAAGATGATGGAGCATAATGTATTAGATTCATAAATAAGAAAAATCTCAGACCACTAGTTAGAAGTCTCAAAAGCAATCATCAATACAATGGACTCGAAGTGAGAAAATGAAATTATAGTATGAAAGAACAATGGAGGGAATGGAAACATAAACAAATAGTGGATCGTGGAATAACTGCCAAGCAAATCACATACACCGGCACAATGCCCGCATGCCAATCATTAGCAAGGAACAAGCATTTCTCTCCGTAAGTGAACCCTCCTAATGGAAGCACCAATGGAGCTTCACATGCTGCGTGACACAGTAAGGTGAACCGAAACTGTATAACCAAAAGAATGAAAAATAAATAAATAAGAAAGAAGAAAAACTTGCCTTGTTACAAATAGAATAATTTTCCATTAGTTGATTGAGTCCAAATCAATGACAAGAACTTTTACAAATCATACCTGATTATCACCAAAAGCACCAAATATATCACCATATGGATTTCCAGGACGGTGGTATGAGGGATGGTCCACAAAGACCTAAAAGAAGGAGAAAGAACTCATTCTGAAAACAAAGGTACTGAGCAGACCACAGAACATACTGGGAAGTAATGCAGGTACTTTAACTTATAAAGCAGTATAAAGCTTCTCTTTTTTTTTTTTTGGATAAGTGACAGTATAAAGTTTGATAATTCATTAACAAACGGAATGCATGAAAATTCTCTTACCCAATCAACACCAGCCCTATACTCGTGGAAGAACACAACCTCCTGCTCCCCTCCAAAGCAATAAACCTTGATGCGGCAACCGATATCAGATGCACCAGCAAAGTATTTATCTGATGGGCTACCGTGCAGATATCTAGGAGAGACAACCATCACGCGATGTCCACGACCAGCAAGTGCTATAGGTAGAGAACCACAAACATCTCCTAGGCCTCCTGTCTTTGAATAAGGCGCTGCTTCAGCAGTAACAAAAACAATATTATAAGTTACTCGGGTTTGGGTTTTCTCTTTTTTTTCTATGTCCTCAGTCAGTTCTTCTATATCAATAGTTAATTTGTCCTGAGAATCAACAACTTTGCTGTCACCTGCAGTTTAATTTCATAATATTCATCATCAGGATAAAAAATTAATAATCACTGTTAAATCACTGACCCTGTCTCGCACATGGAGAAGCGAACAAACTAAACAGGTGCACCAACAAACAGAGTGCACAATAACAATTATAACAGGAAACACATTACGAAATTTGAACCTAAGACCTTGTGAAACTAGAGTTCTGATACCATATTAAGTCATAAATTGCTCCAAAAGCTTAAGTTGTTAGGAAATGTGTTCAACAATGTATAACAAAGCTATCCAACAATCACAATACTAAGTGAGTGAGTACTCAACACCACTGATGCTTTGATTTGGAAACGCACATGGAAGATCACTGTTTTGAAAATCATACTTTGAATGCTAAACTAAACAGAATTCAGCAAATAGTTTGGAATTAGAAATAAAAATCAAGGAATGTTCAAGTGAAAAATTGCAATAGTTAATGGATGATTAGAGTATTAGGGATGAAAACATCATTCATGGAAATAATGGAGAACTTCATAAAAGAAGAGGGAAACCAAATTCAGAATGGCCAGATTGTAAATTTGTGGATTATACATTTATCAGGATATTGAGTATTTTATATTTCTATTGCTTTCAGTTTTCTTTAATTTTTAAGCTGGGCTCTAAAGTGGGCTGCCTGCATGAGCTGTTGTATGTGTGCTGATTGACTTAGTTTTTGGCATACAGTCCTCTCGGTCTTTTTCTTAGGAACAAGACTATGAAGCACAGGTACTTCAAACGTGTTGTCGCATGAGTACCAAATGCCAAAAAGTACCAGAATGGCATAATATGTTCTCGGAATGCCAAAAAAAAGTACTGGGTACTTTTGAATTTAATTTTGTTTATTGGTATGGCTTCAGTACATTTTGCGTACGCCTTCAGTACGGCTTGAGTATACGAATGTACCCATATTGTTATGTAAATGGGTAAATCAAGAGTTTATTTAGTTTTTTTTTCTAGACATAGGGTTAATTTAAAATTTTAAAAACTTTAAAGATACCATAATAAAATAACTTGTTACCTCTTTTTCCAATAAATAAGTTGGAGACGTAAAAAGTAATGTAAATCGCTAACATGCTAAAAACACTGCGTTGATGTACTATATGCTTGATAGTACTAAGTAATGTCAATAGTTTTTTGTGATCTAGCATCTTTTTATTTTTTTATTTTTTTCTTATTTTCATGTTTATGCTTACCAATGTCAATACTCACTGAAGCTTGCTTGTTGTAAAAATAATTCTGTTTTGGTACATAGTACAAAAGTAAAAAGACATAAAAAAGAAATTTAATGTTGTATCCTTTTTAAGGTTTTGCCGTATTTGTATCCTTTTTAAGGTTTTGTTGTATTCCGGTACCCGTTTTATGATGTAGCATACATACCACAATACCCATACATGTGCTTCATAGGTGCAAGAATTACTTGAACACAAGTTTACTTGGTTTAAGTTCTCTTGGCCATAAAGTTCTCCCCTATATGTAGATATGCGTGGGGACGGAATGGATAAATCTTTCGGTATCTGTTACTTGTGATGTGTGATACATCTTTTCTTCGATGTGATCTTATAAGAATCAAGAAACAGTGCTTAGAAGTTAGAATTATCCCATTAATTTTCTTCTTCATTTAACATATTTCATTCTCTTATTTTTCTTAAAGCTTCCTTAGCAACCACAGTGCTGCTTGCTGAATTTGCCTTTAAGCACCTATTGAACACACAATGAGACTTAATCTTCAACCACAAAACTATAGACCTAGCTCCGCCATCCACCCCTATCCAGCTCTTCCCAGCCAAAACTAAGCTTTAATTGGCACTATAAAAAATAAAGATACACTTAGCATGTGGACTAGAATGATAAGCAAGAATATAATATCTTTGCATTGACAGGTTCAGTAACTACAACAAAATCTAATGATTAATCTTAACCAAACCAGAACCGTGTCTGATGGAACCTACTACTACTTTAAAATGGTGTAAGCTAAGGTGAAAACTAGTGGGATAAACTATAGAGCATAAATGGAGTTACATTATTGTTATTGTCTACCCCCCAAGTACAACTCATTATCCTTAAAAAAACAGAGGAACAGAACACATGATAGCCCCACCATGAATGATATACAGCTCCAAAACAGTCTTATAATCCTAGCTAACTGTGAACCTGGTAACGGATTAAATACCACATTATCCCTTCTCTTTTTAAGTCGTAGTCATAACACAAGGGTTGAGACCCATCAAATGAAAACTTCTACCAAATATCCATTGACAATATCATTTATGAATTGTTTAGATTACAAAAAGAGCAAACACATGGACTATACCAAAACTTTGAAATCCTCTATATCAATCGAACTTCCAAACAATGTATCCATTCGAATTGATTCAACGAGATGGCTCGCTAAGAGCCAGTGCTAAAACGTAATTGTGCAATTCAATGGTGCTAATCACACCACCTTGATTATTTATGGTGCTAGTAATTGGACTATGCAACAATTGAATCCCTAATCCAACCCACTACAGTTAAGATCATTAGTTCAAACTGATGTGGTGCTCCATACTAACTCTCCAACTATGAAGCACAGATACTCCAAAAATGGTGCCCCATGCAAATATCATATACGTATCACATTTACTGATAAGCATCCGATACACGAGGATATGTATCGAATACGTTTGAGAAATATCTAAAAATAATTTTTTATCTTTTTAATTTTGAATACATTTTAGATATGCACGGGATACATTTTGAATCCGGATATGATACTTTTTGAATGCGTTTTCAAAATTATTTTTTACTTGTTTTAAAAAAAAGTTATTTAGTTCATGTTTTGATTTTGTGGTTGTGAATGTACTACCATCTAGATAATTTTTTTTATACTTAATAGGAATTAATTTTTATTTATTACTTATTCAGTCTATGCTTAATGAGAAATTTTTTTATTTATTAATTATTTAGTTTATCAGTTATTCTTGACTTTAGTAGTTATTATTGAATATTTCAAAATAACAACGTAAGGAATTTGCTCTTACTTTCAGTATAATTTTATAGATAATATAATATTACAAATTATAAAAAAATATTTTATTTACAAATGTATCCTATCCGTATCCGTATTCTACTTTTTGATATTTTGTAAAAAATCATTGTAGCAGTATCGTATTGTATCCCGTGTCCCGTACTCCAATGGCCAATAGACGCAAGGCACAAATAAATCGAAGTTTAGGTGCGTATACTTCTATATTTCTCCCCTCTCTACTTATACTATCAATACCCATAATAACAATACTTACAAAATAAATCTTGATTCATAATGTGCTAACGCATAGAATATAATAACATTATTGTCACCAGAAGATCGAGAGAAGGAAGTACTACAGATCCACAGCAAGAAATTCAGATCCTTAAAATGAGCCCTTACACCAATCAGGGGACCTCCAAGACCAACAAAACACTTCGAATTCTCTCTCTCTCTCTCTCTCTCTCTCTCTCTCTCTCTCTCTCTCTCTCACACACACACACACACACACACACACACA
>JAOTRH010115565.1:0-15076 GCA_034768845.1 Heliamphora exappendiculata
ATTTGAAGGCTGCGTGTTCGTTCCACGCTCACTGCACCAATTAAGGTGCTCTCTCAATCTGTACAAGATATTTATCCCTTATGGATAAAACATCACCCTCATTTATCTTTAACCAAAGTTGCTACTGTCTTTGGAAAATTCAATTGCAAATGGGATCCCATTAGCAAACATATGTCACACTTTTTCTCTGAATTTCAACTTGCTTGGATATGGAGATGGAGTCTTATGTGTGATCTTGTTCACTTAGATTGTCCTACCGTGCGAATGACTTTCTTATTTTAATGGTGGAATGAATTTGATGTAACTTGATAAGAAAATATTCTCAAGAGAGGTTTCTCTGCCTATTTGAAGGAGTGAGACATCTCCGCCTATTGAAGGAGGGACTAATGGAATCCTCAAATCAGTGTTACTTGAGGCAACGACGTAGTTTGGTGCGCTGAACCTTGTAAGTCTTTGTGCTGTATCTCTCTAACTCTATCTCTTTAATTTTGCACTTTAAATTCTATATCTACTTGAATTTGTATGCTAGAAAATACTTGTGGACGTTTGGGATTGCATGTTTGATTGGGTCAATATTGGCACAAAATTTTAAATACTCATTTCATCCCCCTCTTGGGATTGTATTACACTCACAATTGATATCAGAGCAGATCACATTTTTCTTAAAAAGTTTCTGTGAAAAGATCCATGGCTCTAATTAGTGCTTCTCCTTTCGGTGAGGGACATTTGTCCACCCGACCTCCGTTGTTTTGTGGTAAAATTATACTTTTTGAAAACAATGCACAAAAATCTTTATTCAAACCATGAATTGGCATGCATGGCAAGTTATAGTAAATGGTGATTTTGTTCCCACAAAAGCCATTGAAGGAAAAGAAGTTCCTAAACTTGACCATGAATAAAATGATAATGATATGAAACATTTGCAAATAAATTTTAGTGCCATTAATGCTTTATATTGCACTTTAGATGCAAATGAGTATAATAGAATTATGACTTGCATAAGTGTTCAAGAAATTTGAAAAAAGCTTGAAATCACTTATGAAGGAACCGAGGATATTAGAGAATCAAGAATAGATAGATTGACTGGTGAATACGAGTCGTTCAAAATGCATGCTTAAGAAACAATTTTGGATATGTATGCTCATTTCACTAATATCATCAATTCTTTAAATACTCTTGGAAAAACTTATCCCTTGTATGAATTGTTGAGAAAAGTTCTTAGGGGTTTGCCACCGGCATTGAAAGCTAAAGCCACGGCCATCACAGAAGCTAGGGATTTAAAGAAGATGACTTTGGATGAACTCATCGGGTCACTCATCACTTATGAGATGGTGCTCTATGACCGAATAAATGAGCTTAATCAAGGAAAAAAAGATGGTCGTCTTCAAAGCATCAAAAAAGAGCTCTAGTGATAAAGAGAGTGAAGATCTTGATTTAGAACTCATCACTAGAAAGCTTGGAAAATTTCTAAGGAAGGACAAAAAGCTTGGAAAGAAATCTTAAGGCTCAAAGATGTACAAAAGTGATTCAAGTAAAGAGGAATCAAGAAGGAAAGATTCCAAAAAGAAGAAGAAGAAAGTTATGATGGCTACATCCTGTGATCAACTTGACTCTAGGTCAGTCGACTAAGCATGCTTGGAAGTCAAAATATGGGTTATAACGGCTAGTTTGACATTGGAATTAAATATTTAATTTCTCCCAATGGTTAGTTAACGAATTTTTGGCTATAAATGGTCCTCTAAACCTCATATTCAATCATCCCTCATCTCTCCCACTTCTATACTCTCTTAGTACTTCAATTCTTGATCCAAATTATCATACTTTTCATAATTTCATTGAAAGATAGTATATTTTATTAGAATTCTTCATTGAGCTTTCATATCTATATTCTTTGGGAGTGAATTAGTGTGTCTTTCATTGTGTACTCTTCTACTCTTTAAGAGAGTAATTTTCTTGTACATCTCTTGTTTCTACCATTCTTTGTATAACAAGATTTGGATTCGAATCTTGTGCTTGAGAAATGGATTTCTCAATAGAGGTATCTCCACCTACAAGGAGAGATTGTAACTTGAGAATGGAATATTCTTAAGAGAGGCTTCTCCGCCTATTTGAAGGAGATAGGCATCTTCGCCTATTGAAGGAGGAACTAGTAGAATCCTCAAAGCGGTGTTGCTTGAGACAAGGACGTAGGCTGGTCCGTCGAATCTTGTAAATCTTGGTGTCGTATCTCTCTAACTCTATCTCTTTAATTTCGCACTTTAAATTCTATATCTACTTGAATTTGTTTGTTAGAGAATACTTGTAGACGTTTGGGATTGCATGTTTAATTTGGTCAATATTGGCATAAAGTTTTAAATACCCAATTCACCCCCTCTTGGAATTGCATTGCACTCACATTTGATACGGCTAAAGTCTTATCCAAAATTCAAGCCACTATATCCGCAAATGATGCTATACAGGCCTAAGCCCAACAAGTATCATCCTCTACCCCTGTTGTTAACATGGACTCTTTGGGCCTTTTAATCCTTTATACCCTTAAAACTCAATACCCTAATTTATCATAAGCCCAGTTAATTGTAAAAATATTAGAAATTATGAAATTCAACTTCCTATCAGTTACATCCAGTATGGAGACTAAAAGTGATAACTCCATGAAGTCTCCTACTCCATCTGAACCAGATATTAATCAATTTCTTTGCTTAGCCGGTAAATCTCAAGATCCCAATGATGATGATGATCATATTGCCATAACTGATTATTAGGATTCCTTAATTAGAATTGCTGAAGAAAAAGCATCAACAACTAAGCCAAAATCACTTTGATTACTTTAATTGTGGCAAAACAGGAATATTCTATACTATGTGGAATGACCGGATTAATTAATTAAAGCATCTGTACAACTATCCCAGTCGACAGTACATGCCAACCACGAGCATCTCAGCTGGACCCCCTACCAGCACTATCATATGAGTGCTCCACTGAGTACTCCACTATCGGAACACGACAACATAAGTGCGCATCTTCTGAGTCAAAAGGCGCACAGTACGTGTCCCTTTTCCGACGCAACGGACAACCAGCTGGCCTCACTTTCTAGTCTACTATCTGTAAAAGACAAAGCACCTGACATCTTTGCCAGCCATCAACACACCCGTGATTCCCCAGCGCACTCACGGATCTATAATAAAAGATTTGAAGTTCGAGACTTCTCTTCTATTTAAGAGCGCTTCACCCTTGTTGAAGTTTTAAGTTTTTCTCTCAACTCTTCTCTCACTTCTCTCTTTTCTTTTGTAATTCTCTCAGTTTATAATAAAAGTTATAAGTTTATAATAAAAGTTCTAAGTACGTTTGTAAAGATCCGCAGTGCTAGTGGTTGCACTATATTTGGTATCAGAGCCATAAGCAGGTTATGTCCTGCTAAATTATCCGTATACTTATATGTATAAATATTTATATGTATAAATACTTTTGACTTAGCATATATATATATCATAGTATGTGATTTATTTTATTTCATGGAACCCAAAAATAGCTTAAAGCCATTTGTTAGCCCCATAACAAGAGGAGATTTTAACTTTACAAAATAAGAAGAAAAGGTTAAGAATACAAGAAAGAGAAAAATAACTCACCAAAAAAAATAACATAAAAATATTCACTTTTCTAGTAACATAATGATCTTCAAGACTCCAACTTTACAGCCCAAGCCTCTCTCTTTCTTTTTCTCTCTCTCCACCTCTCTTCTCTTTTCACTGCGTGTAAGATCATCCCTCCATGCACATCTAGGGGTTCTATTAACTATCCTAACCTTATCTCAAACCAAAAACCACATTTACTTCCCACTATCACTTTTTCTTCTCATTCTCTTCCTCCCTCTATCTCCATCATTATGATTTATTCAAATTATATATATTTTTCAAATTTTTGGATTATCTTCAATTTAATATATTATTATTCTTTATACAATTTTGTTAATCTATTTTTAATTTTATATATTTTAACAATTAAATTACTTAAAATTTAAAATTTTAAAAATTACAAGAGCCATTCAAAGTCGAAAGGTTACAAAATGACATGTTATTATTATTAGTATATTTGGCTATTTTTGGTATTCGACAAAATCGCCGGAGTCTGTACCCCTATTTTGTTTTTTGTATAGTCGTTACGTTTATCTAGTGTCTCCGCTTTTTTCATCGTCGGACCTTGCATCGGTGGACGTGCTAGACTTCTCTCGGCAACCCCATGAAAGGTATACGGTCTCACTTGTGCACAACCATTGCATGTTTGGTTTGTGTCCAACATAAAATGTCTTTTATGTTGCATACATGGTTCCTAGGGCTTGCTTGGGGCTTAAGATACTCTGGCGCTCGTAGAGCGCTTAAGCGCCCTTAAGCGCTCGTATAATGTTTGAGCGCCCCTCCTCCAGTGAGCAGCGTTCGCTCTTCTCTCTTTAGGCGCTCGAGCGCCCCTCTTGATCACCTTTCTAGTACTGAGCGCTCTTAGGGCGCTCTCTAGGCGCTTAAGCGCCCCTCTCGACCACCTTTCCAATGTTGAGCGCTCTTAGGGTGCTCGCTAGGCATTTGAGCGCTCAAGGTGCCCCTTCGTGTTCCAGTTCACGCATTTGAGCCCTTTTGGTTGAGAATTCAATGCGCTCACTAGGCGCTTGCTTGGCACTTGAGCGCAATGTGTGCTCGCAGAATGCTCGTTGGGCGCTTGAGTGCCCAGTCCTTTTTTATCAACCAATCCTAGTTGAGCTCTATTTTTGTATATAAGCTTTACAATGTTCGTCCATTAGGTCATAGGAGTGTCCCCTGAACTTCTAAAGGGGCTACTTTCTCTTTTAAAGAGCCTTGCATTTACTCCTTTCTTCATCCTCCATTTTGTAGCAACCTAAGTGCATTCAGTAATGTTTTTCAAATACCTTAGGTTCTGTATTCTTGTTAAAATAACAATTTTCATATACACTCTTTTCTACATCATTCACAAACTTAGCCCAGTTAACTCGGAGCCGTCGTCAAACGGAGATCGGGTCGTTGTGCTCGTGGTTTCTATAGAATCGATGAGGTGCTCGAGGAGTAAGTCAAGAAACAGAGTTAGGTCTACATTGTGGTAATGGTTGTAATTCCTTCCTCATTAAGTTTCTTGTACCCTTATTGATTCATAGTGGATTGTTATGTGTTGGTGCCGTGGTTTTTATCTCAGGGGTATACCCTAGGGCTTCCACGTTATATCTCCTGTGTTGCGTATGTGCTTTGTTTTTTTGGTTTTTACTTTTATCATTAAAAGAATCAAAATTTTTATTAAAAAGGAAAAACTAAATTTTATTGGCCTATTCACCCCCCTCTGGGCTCAATCCTTTGGCTTGTTAGTTTTTTCAATTGGTATCAGAGTAAAGTTGTCTCTTAGTTGGCTTTACCACCAGAGTTAGATCCTTTAGTAGCCATGACCTTAAAGTTAGGTAGAGAGGATACCTCTAGCACTATGCCTCCCTATTTTGATGGCAACAACTATCCCTATTAGAAGGCTAGGATGAAGGCTTTCCTAAATTTTATGAGAATTAGAATTTAGAGATCCGTTCTCTACGGATACGAAGCCCCCACTGTTGAAGATGCCACTACCAAAGTTGTTAGGTTGAAAACTGACACCGAGTGGACCCAAGTTGTAAATGAATGTTCTGACTTTAACTACAAGGCTTTAGGTGCTATTCACAATTCCCTTAGCCCTAGTGAGTTTAGTCGTATCTCACAGTATGACACAGCTAAAGAGGCTTGATACATCTTGCAAGTAACGCATGAGGGTACTCAAATAGTGAATACCTCAAAACTTTAAATGTTGACCACTAGGTTTGAAGAATTGCATATGACCGATCCTAAGACCTTTAACAAATTCTATAGCAAACTTAGTGAGATCATTAATTCCTTTTTCGATCTAGGTGAGCCCTTTTCCTCTTCTAAGGTTGTTTGTAAAGTTCTTAGGTCCCTACCAGAGAAGTTTAGGGCTAAAGTTACCGCCATAGAGGAGAGCCATGACATTGACTCTATGAAGGTTGAAGAACTTGTAGGAAAACTCCGAACCTACGAAATCAACCACTTATCCTCTAAGAAAACTTCTTCTAGCTCTAGCAAAGGCATAGCCTTGAAATCCTCCCATGTTGACACCCATGAAAGTAATGATGAAGAAGAGGATGACGATGAAGAAGAGTTGGCCATACTAGCTAAAAAATTTCAGAAGTTTGTTAGGTTCAAGAAGGGGAACAGTTTCAACCCCTCCTCCCCCAAGTTGTCTTTTTCAAGCAAAAAGTTCACCTCAAGTGGTAATGATAAGCATAATACCTCATTTAGTTCTAAGAAATCCCAAGGGATCCAATGTTACGAATGTCATGGGTTTGGTCGTATTCAAGCCGAGTGTGCCAACACCCACAAAAAGAAGGAGAAAAAGAGATTTACTGTTACTTGGGATGAGGAGAGTGAAGATGAAGAATTGAATGGGTGTGAGCCCAAGGATAAAGTTGATAAATCCAACTTTACAGTGTTAGTGGCAAGCATAGGACCTTCTGACCACTTTAGTTTCCCATCGACAGTGACTCTTCCCTTATAAGTTGTGACCAAGGTGAATCTCTTGTCACAGAGTCCCTAGATGAGTCTAGTGAAGACGGTGAGGGTAATGATGATGATGAGATTGAGTCTATTCATGAGGCATATGATGAACTTGTTAAAGCGTGTTTAAAACTCAAGAAAGATAAACTAAAAATCAAGGTGAGGTTTAGAACTCTAGAGAAGGAAATGAGCTTCTTAAAAAATGAAGTGAGTGAAAAGACGATGGAAGCTGAGAATCTTAAGACTTATAAAACAAACATGTCCGATAAGTTTGCTCTCATTGAGAAAGAAAGACTTGAATACCTAGGCGAGTTGACTGTTGCTAAGTCTAGGATTCTTGAACTTAAGAAAAACCTATCTAAATCCAGCTCCATGATGAAGAGAAATGAAGCAGCTTCTCGAATCACTGAGTTACCTTCATCTTTTAGAAATAAGAGCGGCTTAGGGTACTTAGACCCACCATCCTTGAAAGCCAAGACTACAGGTGATCCTAAGAAGATTGTATTTGTTAGTGCTTTGAACACGCCCATATCATTCACTCTTCCTAGTCTTGGTACCAAGAGTGAGAAATTTGGTCATAAGAAAAAGGGAGCACCTATATGTCATCACTGCGGTGCTCTGGGTTACATACGGCCTAATTGCTTTAAGCTCATGAACAAAAAGGCATCTAGAAGTCCTCCTAATAGTTCTTTTATCTTGGGTAGACCTATGCATCAATCTAAAGCACATCTGGCTAGACATGATAACCATCTTTTGAATCATCTTAATGATCTTGCCAATCAATCATTCCATCTTCTCGATGAAGTACACCACCTGGTCAAAGTTGCTGGTAGTTCCTTTCATCTTAGAAACATGAAGCCCGTTAGGCTAAGTCACAAAATTCATCAACCCCCTGCTCCTATGAATAGGAAAGATAACTCAGAAGAAGACATGTTTTCCACTAAGCAATCTCACCAACATTTTTGGAAAAAAAAGAAAAGAAAATATTTGCCTTGTGACTGATACTGCTTTGAAAACTCCTGATACTTCCTTATGGTACTTGGACAGTGGGTGTTCAAGAAACATGACCGGGGATAAATCTTTATTTGTCTCCCTTGAGGAATACTCTGGGGAAAATGTGACCTTTGAAGATGGAAACAAAGGAAAAATCATAAAAAAAGGTGTGATCATGTCCAATGGCCTTCCTAAATTGGAAGAGGTTCTATATGTGGAGGGCCTAAAGGCCAACCTTTTGAGTATAGGACAATTCTGTGATAACCTGCATAATGTCCAATTCACACAAAATGGATGTTCTATTATTGACTCCTCTGGTGCATGCATTATTGAGGACAATCGATTTTTTGATAGTTGTTATTGTATAGTTCCTGAATCTAATACTGTGTGCAATAGGATATTACTTGAAGAAGTAGATATGTAGCACCAAAGATTAGGTCACATTAATTTTGTTGATCTGTTTAAAATCACCGAAAGGGAACTCATTAAGGGGGTTCCCAAGTTGACCAATGGCAAGGGCTTTGTGTGTGGTGATTGTTTAAATGGGAAACAAATGAAATGTCCTCATAAAAAGGCTAATCTTGTTGCTACCACGAGACCTCTTGAACTTTTGCATATAGATTTAATGGGACCCTTTAGAACCGAAAGCCTCGGTGGAATGAAGTATATCCTTGTTATGGTTGACGATTATTCTCGTTTCACCTTAGTTGGATTCTTGAGAGAGAAATCTAACACTTTGGAATGTTTCAAAACCATTTTCCAAAAGATTCAAAATGAAAAGGGTTATTCCATAACCCATGTTAGAAGTGATTATGGAAGGGAGTTTGAAAACTCTGATGTGGAGAAATTCTGTGATGATAGAGGTATCAAACATGAATTCTCTGCACCTCGAACTCCCTAACAAAATGGGGTTATGGAACGAATGAATAGGACCCTGCAAGAAATGGCAAGGATCATGTTGCATGCCAAGAGAGTGCCGAGAAATTTTTGGGCTGAGGCGATTAACACCGCGTGCTACACCATTAATAAAGTTTACCTAAGACCCAGAACTTCTCATACTCCTTATGAGATCTAGAATGGAAAGAAACCTAGTGTCAAATATTTCAGAGTTTTTGGTAGCAAATGTCATATACTTAGAGATAGTGAGTCCTTAGGAAAGTTTGACTGTAGGAGTGATGAAGGAATATTTATAGGTTACTCCACCACCAGTAAGGCCTATCGAGTGTTTAACTTGAGAACCTCGACTCTGGTTGAGTCAGCAAATGTTGTGGTTGATGACACCATGTTAGATGAGTTAAGACCCACCGATAGCGAGGAAGTGTGGAATTTATTTGAGGGGGAGAGTTCTACCTCTCCTAATGAGTCTATTTCTGAATCGTTTTGTGATAAACCTATTTTGGAGAATGAGGGTGTTGACAAGGATGTGTTGAGTGAACAAATTTCTCAAAATGAGGAATATCCTACACCCGCCAAAGAACCATCTGCTAGGGTTAAATTGAATCACCCTATTGACCTTATCATTAGGAACCCTAGGGATGGCATGGTGACTAGAAGAAAAGTTCACACTAAAACTAAAATCACCTATGTATGCTACACCTCCCTTTTTGGACCCAAAAAAATCCAAGAAGCTCTTGGTGATAAAAATTAGATTATTGCCATGCAAGAAGAGCTTCAATAATTTGATAAGAATGACGTGTGGTATCTAGTTCCACGACCTAGCAATAACAACGTCATTGGAACAAAGTGAATTTTTAAAAATAAACGTTACGAAAATGGTGCTGTTGTTAGAAACAAAGCTAGGCTTGTCGCCCAAGGTTATTCTCAAATTGAAGGGATCGATTTTGAAGAGACTTTTGATCCGATTGCCCGCCTTGAGTCCATTCGACTCCTTTTTTCTATAGCATGCTGCCTTTGTTTCAAGCTATATCAAATGGATGTTAAGAGTGTCTTTCTCAATGGAGACATCAAAGAAGAAGTCTATGTTGAGCAACCTAAAGGGTTTGTAGACCCTCATCATCCCTATCATGTTTTTAGGCTCAGAAAGGCACTCTATGGTCTCAAACAAGTCCCTCGGGCTTGGTATGAAAGGCTCACTGACCACCTTCCAAATTCTAGCTTTGTTCGATTGAGAGCCGATAGAACTCTCTTCCTAAAAAAAATTGAGGATGATTTGCTCATTGCTCAAGTTTATGTCGATGACATAGTTTTTTGCTCCACTTTGAATCATCACTTTCATTACTTCGGTGCCGAGATGAGCCATTAATTTCAGATGAGCTTAGTCGGGGAATGTAATTGAGCTATTTCTTGGGGTTTCATGTCAGACAAATAAAAAATGGTATTTTTATATCTCAATCTGTGTATGCCCATGATCTTGTTAAGAAATTTGGTTTAGATTTTGAAAAAGAAGCCCGGACTCCCATGAGTACGAGCATCAAACTTGGGAAAGGCTCCGAAGGGAAAGATGTTGATCCCACTTTATATCAGAGTATAATAGGGAGTTTTTTGTATCTCACCGCTAGTCGTCGTGACTTATCTTTCAATATTGGGGTTTGTGCACGATTCCAAGCATATCCTAAAGAGTCCCATCTTACCGCCGTCAAGCGTATCATACGCTACGTCAAAGGGACTAAAAGTCTTGGGTTGTGGTATCCTCATGATACCAACACAGATCTTGCAGCTTTTTCTGATGCTGATTGGACAGAAAATATTAATGACCGAAAAAGTACCTCGAGAGGATATTTTTATTTGGGTAACTATTTGGTTTCTTGGCATAGCAAGAAGCAAAATCGTGTCTCTCTATCCACTGCCGAGGCATAATATATTGCAGCAGGGAGCAGTTGCACTCAATTATTGTGGATGAGGCAAATGCTTCAGGATTACGGGTTTACCCAAAGCACTATAACCGTGTTCTGTGATAATACTAGTGCTATCAATATTTCAAAAAATCCTGTCCAACACTCCCGCACCAAACACATCGACATTCGCCATCATTTTATCCAAAATCTTGTTAAAGATGGTGTTGTGACTCTTGAGTTCATTCCCACTCAAGATCAAAAGGCCTATATTGTCACTAAACCCTTGGACTTCTCTAGGTTTGAATTCCTTAGAATGTCTGTTGGTTTAGTCTCTATGGATTAGCGTGTGGGGTTCTTTATCTCTCTTTGGTGTATCTTTATTTTTTCAAGAGTTGATTCTCTCTCTTTTTTTCCCTTCTGTCTTGTATTTTATTGCATGCTTGTGTGCTTGAATGCTTACCCTTTCATTTGCATATCTTGGATTAGGATGAGGTGTGGTTTCTTACTCTTATTCTGCATAGTTATTTGATGGATCCTCATGTGCATCAGATTTTTACTCTCTTGTGAGTCTTGTTAGTGCTCAATATTATGTTTAAAAATTTAATTCTCATCTCTATGCGCACACACTCTCCTGGAGCATGTTATCCTGATGTGGTAGTAAGGTCGATTTATTCTGATTTCTATGGTATACTCCCTTCGGTGACTGGATTGACTGATATTTGTGATTTACCTTAAGTTGCTTTCCCTCATGTCCTTCTACCCATCCTTGTATTTATGACGGCCTACGAGATGCTGCTTATCACCTCTGGGTGATACCGTCTTTTGAAGGATCTCCTCTTTGCCTCCTCCTTTCTTCAATTAAAAAAAATAAAAATAAGGGGGGGGAAAGAAAATCATATCTCAAGATAAGATGTATGTCTTTATGGCTGTGTACCTTAACCTATTTCTCTTTCCTTGGCTGAGGTTTGTGCTTTTGACTCAACGTCCAAATTCTAGGCAGTTTGACTTCAATGTTGTCTTAATTGGCGTTTGAACCTCAGCTCTTGGGTTGTCTCTTCTGTTACCTCTCTTCAATCTTTTGCTCCTCTGCCATAGAGTTCACCGTTTACACTTGATAAAGTTATGAGCTTGAGAATTTTTATCTTAAGTTGTTGCATGTAACCGTCACTTGAATATGTTGATATCTGTATCTCATGATGTTCTCTCATCTTTAATGTGCTCGAATTTGAGTATGGACTCTCCACTAAGTCTTGCCTTTGATCTGCTTATGCATGGTTAATTTTTTTTAATCTAAACAAAAATTTTCATGTTTGTTGTTCTCTGGTTGCATGTGTTATACCTGTTTTTTTTGTTGAGGGGGAGTTTCTTGGGGTGTGAGGTTTTAAAATCTGGCCTTTTCTCACTTTCCAGTGCATGGCGCTTGTTGGGCGCTCAAGCGCCTATTGACGTTCGCTAGGCGCTCGCATGGCGCTTGAGCGCCAATGCGCGTGGACCAGCTTTCAATGCGCTCGCTATGCGCTCAAGCGCCAAACGAGCGCTAACACACGCTCGCTAGGCGTTCGCATGGCGCTTGAGAGCGTTTTTTGCCCTTTTAAGGGCGCCGGCGTCCCTTCTCCTCCCCTATCACCCTTTCATTTCTCTCATTCTGTCTCTCACACTAGATTCCTCTTCTTACCTTTTGCTTTTCTTCGGTTTCAATGGCTCGGGGTGTTTCATCATTTGTCGGTATGTCTTCTTCTCTTTCTTTCGCGGCATATATTTTTTCTCTACTTCTTCTCCTTGCTATTATCAGTCTCCTCTGCTTCCTTGCCAAAGGCTCCACCAGCGGGACTAAGTCTCGTGGGTGGAAGCGGCCTCATCCCCGCTCCTTGGGTTATGACCCTCTCCCCACTCCAGAGGCCCGTACGGCCTATAGGGTGCTTGCCAGATGGGGTATCCTCATTGAGAGGAATGTCCTTGTCTCGAGCTTTGTTTCCATTGGCCTTGTCGAGAAGTTTGCTCAGCGCGGTTGGGTTGGCCTTTGCTCTGGTCACCGCGAGGTGCTACCTGAGATGGCTCGCGAGTTTTATGCGAACGTCTTTGCTGTTGACCGTGAGTAGTGGTCTTTGACCACTCGGGTTCGTGGTCGTCTTCTCACCTTCTCCGTTGTGGACATTGTCTCCTTATACGGTGTCCCACTTGTTGAGGCTCCTCAGTACCCTCTCGGTGCTAACTTTCATCCCTTTCGGGGTGAGGTCTCCTGGGAGCTATCTGACGGAGCCTACAGCCACATCACTCACCTTAAACAGCACCATCTTGATCCACACTATCGTACTCTCAACAAGATTGTTGCTTCCGTTATTTAGCCTACTGGACACACGTCCAACATCACTGCCGCTCGTGCCGATCTCCTCTGTGCAATTGGTCGTGGATATTCTATCACTCTTCCATCTCACATTTGGTACATCATCCAGTCTTACGTCCAGCGTCCTTCGGGTATTGGTGGTGTTCCTTTCTCATCTCTCATCACCCGATTTTGCTGATCCCATTCTGTTCCTATCATCCCTGGGGAGCCTTTGCTCTACCCCAAGGGCGACATTTCCCTTCAGACAGAGAGCCACAGTGCAGCTCATTTGGATGTCGACCCTTCTGCCACTCCTCTTAGAGAGTGTGCCGCTCCAAAGTATCTGGCCTTCATTCCCGCTTTTCGTCCTCTTCTCCCTGCTCCTGCTCCTCCTTCAGCTGTTGCCAATCCACCTCCTATTGCTTATCCTCCTACAACTACCTCCAGCTCTAATACTAACCCGTTTGTTCCTCTCCCACCTTTACCAGTCGATCCTCCTGCCGGTGGTCCTCCCTTTGATCCGATGTCTCAGATTCTTCAATACCTAGCCCGCTTCGAGGCTCAATTTGATGCTCATGACAGGACGCTAATCGCTTTTTAGGAGCAGTTGGTCTCTATCGGTCTTGAGCTTGCTCAGATCCAGCAGCGCATTGATGCAAACTACGCCACCATCGACGACGAGGCACCTCCGGACGAGGACTATCTTAGTAGTCTGTTTTTTCCCTTGACGTCTCCGTGACAAAAAGGGGGGAGAACTTGTAGTTTGGTAGTCTTGTATATCTTTTTTTATGTATCCAGCAGTTTACGTACGTAGTTAGGTTTGATGTATCTCTTTGATTTATTTTGTTCTCAGCCTATCATATTTGTATCCATGTACTTAAAATTGCTATTTTTAGTGGAGCAATGATATTTATATATATACGTGATCTTTTGTTATCATCATGGCGTGTGATGTCTTTCTTTACATATTTGTCAAATTGCATGTATGATTACTGTTTCAGCCATGCTTTCAATATCATGTTATTTGTTTTTCACTTTGTTGGCGTTGGTGTGTTTATATAGATTATGCAGTCTCTATGTCTCATGTTTAGTCTCTAGGTTCAAAGAGTTTGTGGATCTCTTTGTATTTGTTTCTTCTCGTGTATTGCGTATGTTGTTTATTTACGGGGTTTTATCCCGGAAATGCCAAATGGGGAGATTGTTAGTATAGTTGGCTATTTTTGGTATTCGACAAAATCGCCGGAGTCTGTACCCCTATTTTGTTCTTTTTATAGTCGTTAGGTTTGTCTAGTGTCTCCACTCTCTTCATCATCGGACCTTGCACCGATGGATGTGCTAGACTTTTCTCGGCAACCCCATGAAAGGTACACGGCCTCACTTGTGCACAATCATTGTATGCTTGGTTTGTGTTATGCATAAAATGTCTTTTATGTTGCATGCATGGTTCCTAGGGCTTGCTTGGGGCTTAAGATACTCTAGCGCTCACAGAGCGCTTGAGCGCCCTTAAGCGCTTACTAAGCGCTCGTATAGCGCTTGAGCACCCCTCTTCCAGTGAGCAGCGCTCGGTCTTCGCTCTCTATGCGCTTGAGCACCTCTCTTCAACACCTTTCCAGTATTGAGCGCTCTTAGGGTGCTCCCTAGGCGCTTAAGCGCCCCTCTTGACCACCTTTCTAGTGTTGAGCGCCCTTAGAGAGCTCGCTAGGCGCTTGAGAGCTTATGGTGCCCCTTCATGTTTCAGTTCACGTGCTTGAGCCCTTTTTGGTTGAGAATTCAATGCGCTCACTTGGCGCTTGAGCGCCAGTGCGCGCTCACAGAGTGCTCGCTGGGCGCTTGATCGCCCAGTCATTTTTCATCAACCAATCCTGGTTGAGCTTTGTTTTTATATATAAGCTTAACAGTGTTCGTCCATTAGGTTATTGGAGTGTCCCCTGAACTTCAGAAGAGGTTACTTTCTTATTCAAAGAGCCTTGCATTTACTCCTTTCTTCATCCTCCATTTTGTAGCAACCTAAGTGCATCCAACACTTGGCCGAGTTGACTCGGAGCCGTCGTCAAACGAAGATCGGGTCATTGTGCTCGTGGTTGCTATGGAATCGATGAGGTGCTCAGGGAGCTAAGTCAAGAAACGGAGTTAGGTCTACATTGTGGTAATGGTTGTAATTCCTTCCTCGTTAAGTTTCTTATACCCTTATTGATTCATAGTGGATTGTTGTGTATTGGTGCCGTGATTTTTATCCTACGGGTATACTCTAGGGTTTTCACGTTATATCTCTCGTGTTGTGTATGTGCTTTGTTTCTTTGGTTTTTACCTTTGCCATTAAAAGAATTAAAATTTTTATTAAAAAGGAAAAACTATTTTTTATTGGCTTATTCACC
>JAOTRH010115586.1:0-15076 GCA_034768845.1 Heliamphora exappendiculata
CAAACATATAAATATATATATATATATATATATATATATATATATATGAAGATTATCTATCACATATGTAGAGGTGGAGGGGAAGGATTTACTGATCTCATCCAAGTTAGCTGTGACGTCATGGGAGAATATCACGTGTGCGCCTGTACAAGAAAGGAGTGAGATATCTGCCGGTGGCTTTATACCGGTGGACCTTCCGATGATCAAGTCAGGCAAGGGAGTTTAAAGAGAAGAAAGAGCTTAAGAGTGAATTTTGATAGAGTTTTGACTTAGTAGAAGAAAGCATACCTTTTAGTCTCAGATTATTAGCTATTTATAGATAGAAAAATACTTGACCCGCTCATGAAATTCGACCCGACCCGAGCAGGTCGGGTTGTACCTCTTCTCTCTGATCAATTCATAACAATTAATAGTGTGATGATAACTTATCAGTGCCATCATTAGACATCTCTGCAAGATCTTTCAGTAAGTATTTTTTGTCATGTCAAGATGTCCATCAGTATTCAGGCCTAGTTTGGCTAAACTGCAGGACTAATTTGGGCTAGGGCTAGGACATCCTTATTTAACGATCTTACCCCTGAGTTGGCCCATTTATTAATGATCTCTTATCATCACATCACTTTCCTAATGCGTGTATTGTGGGAGATGATCTTCAATGTCGTCCATCCAGCTCGGTCCAAGGATCAAGCGTCTTGTCTTGCTCGGCTATGAATGCTGAGCATTCTTCACAATGGTGCCGAGCGCCATGTCTTCGGGATTTGGGAGCCGAACTCTCATTGAGCTCGGGTTTTACGCCTTGAAGTCTCTAAAGCTCAGATACACTACCATGTAGCTCGGCCTGCTGCCCGAGCTGATGTGGACATGCCGAGGAACGTCCCGTGCTGATGTGGACTGTTGTGATGTACGGCCTTCCACATATATTTCACGTGGCTTTAGTCGAAACTTGATCCCCCTCAACATAATATTTAGAATATGCACATATATATAGTATATAATATGTAAATATTTATATAAAATATATGAGTAAATTACACTGACCTCTCTTGAAATTAATAAAAATATCAATCACCTTTCCTGTGATTTTTGAAATATCACTAATCTCTCATCTGATTTAATTTTTATATCAAATTAATCCAAAAAAAAAACTTTTTGTTAACTTTTAACGAAAAAACTATTTAAAAATAAAAATAAAAATAATAAATTATTTTCTAATTATTTTTTGTGTTTAAAATATTTTTTTATTATAATTAGAAAATGTTTTTTATTTTATTTTTATTTTTTAATAAAAAAATAGTGTTACTATTTTTTAGAAAAAATAAAAATAAAATAAAAAATATTTTCTAATTATAATTATAAAATGTTTGAAACACAAAAAATAATTAGAAAATAGTTTTTTATTATTTTTATTTTTTTCTAAAAAACAGTAACACTGTTTTTTAATAAAAAATAAAAATATATAAAAAATATTTTTTAATTATAATAATAAAATGTTTCAAACACAAAAAATAATTAGAAAATAATTTTTTTATTATTTTTTTATTTTTAAACAGTTTTTTTATTAAAGTTAACAAAAATATTGACGGTTAAATTAATTTGATGCAAAAACTAAATTAGAAGATAGATTAGTAATATTTCAAAAATTACAAAAAAAATAATTAATATTTTAATAAATCTAAAAAAAAATCAGTATAATTTATTAGATTTCTTTTCTTTTTATATGCCTTAGAACCCCTCTCTCTTTCCATTTCTTCGTTTTTTTTCTTTCTATGTTTAGGCTCAGGTAAAAATGCAGTTTGATTACAGAAGTATAGTTTGGAGTAATTTTCTCAATATAATATTGTCTAATAGGATAGAATTCTTAATACCATTAGTCCTTCGGTTTCATAAGTCTCGCACTTAGGAGGATTAGAAGAATTATTAATTCAAAATATTATTTTAAAAACAAACATAAAAATAATAAATCTAAAATATTTGTTGGCCAATCCAAATCCTATGTCTATCAAACATAGCCTTAGTAGCGAAAACGACGTTAAACTGGCAGCAATGTGATGTGATATGGTGGCAGTTAGGAGGTCACTGATGGAGAGATAAAGGTGGTGACTAATTAGGCCCCCAATTAGCAATTAACTTGAAAGTTTGTTTTTTTTATTTTTTTTACGTTTTAAGATAAAAATTTGAATTTAATTTAAAAAAAGTTATTTAGGAAATTAGTTTTTAATCTATTTAAAAAAAACTAGTTATTTGAATAAAAAATTAATTTTTTATTTTTTATTAAAATTAGTCAATTTTGTTTTTTGTATAGGTTTTTTTTATCAACCCTTCTACATAATTAAATATTATAATTATATGTAATTGATAGTAATAATAATAAGTTTTGAATAAATAATATATTGTATTTTAAAAATGATAAAAGTATGAGTAAAATATTATAAGATTTAGAACTTTGATTTGAATTTTTTTTAATTTTTTAATTTTTTGACCAAATGTGATATGTTGACTTTTTTATATTTTTAGCTAAAAAGTTAAAAATTTTAGATGGCCAATCAAGGCCTTAAGAGAAGTTATTTAGTCGATATTGAATGTTACGTTATCACGTTGAGGTAATGTATTTAATAAATACATAAGTGTCATATATTTATAATTTTGAAGAATAATCCTACATATAATGCACACGGTAGCATAATACTATGGTTTATTACTGTAAAGAAGCCATGGTGTTGACGGCGATGTTATGCTTTTAAAAAATATTTTTATGTTTAAAAAATAAAAAAATTATTTTTTTATCCAAATAAGCATTTTTTTTGTTGATTAGGAAAAATAATTTTCATTTATGTTTTTTTGGTAACAATAACCGCTTAAAAAGTTGTTGCTATTTTGACTTGGGTTTGGGAGCAAAGCTAAAGGGAGAATGTAAGCAAAGGTCAAAAATCAATTCAATTATTTTCATCTTGCCATTAATTTTAAAGTCTCCTTTGATTTTTCGATAACTCAAAATTAAATACTGGTAGATTTTTTTTGAATAAAGTACACTTAGATCCCTTATATTCTTATTATATATTACTATTTACTCATTTATTCTTAAAAATTACACTATACCCCTGACTAATAACATCGTTAACGATGAAAACAAAATAACTCTATTACCCTTATCTTTTATTTATATTTTCTAACTAAACTACTCCAACCAAGGCCTCTCCTCACCGAACTATCATCTTCAACCCTAGCAATAACAGATAGGGTCTAGTTCGGTCCGGTCAGATCTGATTCGTACGGTTATGTCTGATTTTTATTTGTCACGGTTCGGTTCTGAATTAAAAATTTTAAAATTTGTTCTGAACGGTTCGATTCTCGATTCTGAATTAATTTCACAGTTTCAAACCGAACCGAACGGTTCTAGTTAATATTAAAAAAGTATTATATATATATATATAATATTAATAATTCTTAAGAGACGTAACCCTAGGCCCCTTTCAGTTTTCACGCCTCCACTCTCTAGTCCAGGCTCTATTAGTCCCTCGACTCCCTCTCTCTCAGTTCACGCCTCAGTCCTTTGTCGTTCATGCCACCGGCCTCACCGCCTTCTCCTCACCGGCCTCGCAAGCAATGGAAAATAAAGTGAAACCATTATCAGAACCCAATAATGACAACCACTTTCGGCGACGAATCATCGTATCTCACCACCACACCAGCTTCTAACTCTACAATCTCAACTCAACCGAGCTTCCCCCGAGTCTCACCGAGTTGGATCTGACCATCAATCGCCTCTCGATGTTGGACCCCTGGATTCAGGACCTCTACAACCTCAAGAAGCTCTCTCTCCGCCAGAACATCTTCGACGACACCAGCGTCAACCCCATTTCTCGCTGGGACCAAATCACTGGTCTCAAAGTATTCAACCCCCAACCTTGTTTCTTGTTGGATTTTCTATTATAGATTGTTATTATTTTCTAAATTTCATGTTTGTTTGCTAAGAAAATTTTAAAAAGCATACTCATATAAAATAGAAATACCCACTTAACTTGAGCCCTTTAAACTATTTGAACTGGTTTTGGAGTGAATTGTGTATTTTATCATCCTTCATCCTTTGTTGATGTTGCTAATAATTTTCCTTTAATTGTTTCACCATATTGCTATGTTTTTTTTCTTGGTTTTGTCATTTGTTTGACGGAAATTTGGGTATAAAAATGTCCTTGTTGGCATGCTGGAATGAGAAAGACAGTTATGAATATGTGTTGGTTTGTTTTGATTTCATTAATTAGTTTCAAAATGAGTTGTGGTAAAACAAAATTTCAGTGCATTTGTTCAATAATCTTGGAATGTTTATATTGGATCTTTTCCCCTCGGACGAGAGTCTGTTAAATACTCTTGGAACCGTTAAAGGAATCGTGATCGATGGTTTCGGTTCTATTCCGTTACTTGAACGGTTCGGACATAGTTTAAAAAAATCTAGAATCGTTGGTAACGGTCCGATTCTTGGTTTCTTAAAGAATCGGTCCAATCCGGACTGTGTGCATCCCTAGTAACAGATGCAGACCAAGCCCTAATGCCAAAAACAATAATTGTGATCGTAATTGTGGTAGCAAACCGATTTAAATTTTAGGTACATCATCTCTAGCGGATTGACGAGGAAAGGACCCGCTACCAACGGCATCAACTCCACCGTCGTCAGCGTCTCCTATTCCCCACTTTCCAAACAAAATCCACGATCGAAAGCTTCTTACCCCTATTTCTTATGCACACAATACACAAGTGTTTGAGACAATACTGTAAAGATCATTATTTTTGCAAAATAATTTTTGGTAAAAAATTAACTAGATGAGCAAACGCCGAAATGGACTCTAGATAAAATTTTTGACAAAGAACAATAAAAAATAAACCCATGCAACGAAAGTTAATTTAGAAGAATACCTCTTGTCGATCTAATCTTCAACTACGACTTGATTCCGAATTGAAACTCTAGTCAGATTTTTTATTGTATTTTTTTATGCAATCCTCGAACATGGTGTGGGTTACAATCCTCCGAGAACTCGTACCGCCAGAACCCCGATATATTTAAGTCTTGAAAGATAAAAATAATATTATAATAATAATAATCTAAAAATCATCAAAAATTAGTTCAGTCTACCCGCATATGGGCTACAGCAGAGACCTGGGGAGTAATTATGAGTTAGGCTTCTAGTGAAATACAGGTACCTACAAGCGGGTGCTGCAATTATGGAAAGACATACAGCGATTTCTGTAATTTTTATAAAATACTGAATTACAGTTCACACCACTAAAGAACTGTAATTGTACTCTAACTCATAATCTCAAGACCTTCTTACATTGAACTCCTGTTATTAAATGCTTGCCATTTTCCCCACTTTAAGATTCTCGATACCCGCCACAGCATCTTGATATTTCTTAAGCCATTCCACTTAACTTATTTGACCGCCGAATAATTAAATCCACCTGCAGGGTCTGACCTGATCAAAACTTATAAGTATCCTTAAGGGGGTATCGTCAATCTCGATCTTCGAGACGTGAATTCTGTCAATAATTAATATTTTTTATATAAATAATACATCTATCCAACACGCCAAGAATATAGACTCATATAATAACGCACCCTCTAATGAATCAAAATAATAAATATTAAATATGTGTAAATCAATAATTATTTTATTATTCATAATAATCTTGTGGTGTGAATTAATTTATATAGTCAGTACAAAATTAATTACCCAAAATGTCTCGTTCAATACACACAAAGTGTACTGGCACAGAGAGTCAAAACAATAGACAGCATTATTATCTGTTCTCCATATCCAAGACAGGCCTACTTAAACTCTATACCACAGTCGTACCGATGGTATGTCCATTTCTATCTAAACTGTGAACATAAAACTTATATTCTGCAAGAACCTAAAATCTGGTCTTCTGTGTGCAAGCCGTATTCTATACACCAGATTAAATACTATACAGAATATCGAATATCCATGTATATTAAAGAAATAATATACATACATTGCTCATAAAGATTCTCATAAAATAAAATTTTAATTTTATTAAAATAAAATTTAATACTAAAACATGATTTTCAGTATACCAATCCTAACAATCTTCCACTTATACTCAAAATTATGCTACCATATATCTGACTCTCATGCCCTCTATATGACTACCAAAAAGTCTTAGCCAGTAAGCTCTTTGTAATGGATCTGCAATGTTGTCTCTTGATGCAAGCTCTATGTCTGACTGGAAATCTAAGTCTGTATACTCCAAAGGTACTAGATTGTCTGCCTTGTAAACCAACATATTAATTATTTTTAGGTACTTGATTGTATATTATTTACCGCAGTTCAATGCTCCTATCCTAGGTCAGAATGATATCTGCTAACCATGCCAATGACAAAGCAGATGTCTAGTGCAAATCATAGCATACATGAGGCTTTCTACTATCGAAGTATAACGAACCGCCTTCATCTTCTCTATCTCATCAGGTATCTTAGATCACTGATCCTTGGATAGAGTGATTTCATGCCTAAAAGGAAGAAATCTTTTCTTAGAATTCTGCATGCTAAAATGAATAAGGATATCATCGATATATTTTACTTGTGATAAGCTTAACATCCTTTGTTTTCGATCTCGCACAAGCTTGATCCCAAGGATGTGACTGGCTTCTCGCAAGTCTTTCATATCAAACTGTCCAGATAATCATACTTTAACCGTAGATAATACCCTCACATCATTTTCGATGAGTAAGATATCGTCTACATAAAGTACTAGCAAGATCACCACGCTTCCGTCACGCTTCTTGTACACACAAAACTCATCCAAACTTTGATCAAAATCATAAAATTTTATAACTTGATCAAACTGAGTATTTCAAGACCTCAATGCTTGTTTAAGTCCATAAATGGATCTCTTAAACTTACACAACATGTGTTCTTGGCCCTTTGCAATGAATCCGTCTGGTTGTATCATATAGATACATTCATCAAAACTTTCGTTAAGGAAAGCTATCTTGACGTCTATTTGCCATATTTCGTAATCGAAATGTGCGGTAATGGATAAGAGAATCCGGATAGACTTAAACATGGCTATCGGTAAAAAAGTTTACTCATAGTCAATCCCTTCTTTTTGAGTGAACCCTTTAGCAACAAGCCTAACTTTGAAGGTTTCAACATTCCCGTCTACTCCTCTCTTCTTCTAGTAGATCCTACTTGCATCCAATGGATTTTATCCCTTTAGGTAGTTCTACAAGTTTCCAGACTTGATTAAAACACATAGATTCTATCTCTGAATTCATAACCCTTTGTCAAAGATCTGTATCTTTGTCTTATAGTGCTTCATTGTAGTTACAGGGCTCGGTATTCAGTTCTGTCGGGATCTTATCAAACGACTCTCCCAAGAACATATACTGATCAGGTTGATAAACAACCCTCCCACTACGACGAGACACTACCTGTGTCTGTGTACTAGCAGTAACAGGCTATGCAAAATCTAAACCTTGTGCATCAACACCCTGTTCTTGATTTGCACATGTTCTGATAATTCGCCCACTTCGACGAAGTAATAGAATATCAGTGACTTGTGGTTCCTCCATTCTACTGGTATTTTCTCTCAGTTCTTCTAGAATAATTTTTTCTTTTGGGGCTGTGATCCATAATATAATCATCTTCCAAGAATCGGATATTGGTGCGAACAATGACCTTCTGATCCTTAGGATTATAAAATAGACCACATTTCATTCTCTTGGGATACTTCACAAAGAAATAGACTTCTGTCCTCTGTTCCAACTTATTCGCGTTTTCTTTCAGCACATGCGATGAATACCCCCAAATCCGAATGTATTTCAGACAAGGCTTACGTCGAATTCACAATTCTGTAGGAGTAGAAGGTACTAACTTAGAAGGTACCAAGTTCTGAATGTAAGCTACTATTTCTAAAGTGAGTCTCTAAAACGAATCTGGTAAACCTGAATAACTCATTATAGACCTTACCATCTCCATAAGAGTCCTATTCCTTCTTTCTGCTACACAATTCTATTGTGGAGTGCCAGCTGCTGTCAATTGGGATGTAATCTCCTCTAATGACAAGTAATCCTTAAACTCTTCAAGGAGATATTCCCCACCACAGTTGGATCGTCGTGATTTGATACTTTTACCCAGTCGCTTTTCTGCCTCCGTCTTGAATTCTTTGAATTTTTCAAAATATTTGGACTAACGGTGCATCAAGTAAATATATCCATAACTTGAGTAGTCATCAATAAAACTGATGAAGTACTCAAAATCACATATAGTCCAGATTGTCATAGGACCATATACATCATAATGAATCAGCTCTAATGGTTCTTTAGCTCTATAGCCTTTTGTCAAAAAGGACCTCTTGATCATCTTACTCTCTAAACAAGATTCACATACTAGAAGTACCTCCACTTTCAATGAACTCAAAGGTCCATCTACTACCAGTCTGTTTATCTTTTTTAGATTAATATGATCTAAGCGTAAGTGCCAAAAAAATATTTGGTTCATAAATGAAGAAAACTTTATCTTATATGATAATATAGATGTATTATTCATTTTAATTAGTTGCAGTGTAGGAGAGAATAGAGTAATAATATAAAAATCATCCACCAATGTACTAGAACAGATAACCCGTTTATTATCCTAAATAACCATAGAGTTATTAAAATAAACTAAATATCCATCTTTAGCCAATCCAGAAATGAAAACTATGTTCCTTCTAATGGCAGGTACATAAAGATAATATTTCAATATTAAAACCCAGTTTCTATCAAAACTGAGAGTGACATCTCTTACTGCAACTGTTGTTGCCTTTGTATTATTGCCCATATGTAGATAAATCTCCCCATCACTAAGTTGTCGAATTTCTTAGAACCCCTGCAATGAATTGCAAACATGATTAGTAGCTCCCGTATCTACATACCAAGTACCGATAAATAACACCGCTAAACATATTTTCACAACCAGTGAACAAAAATTACCCTATTTGTTCTGCATTTTGAGAAATACTAGACATAACTTTTTCTAGTGACGTGTATGATTGCAGTGAAAGATGCCTTTCGATTTTTTCACACCAGTTCGTGGCCCACTAACTACCCTAGAAATCATGTTTTACTGTTTCTAAACTTTTTTCATCTTCATGCCTTTCGGCCCCGAGGAAGAAATTTTTTCTGAAACAGACGCATTTCCTAATATTGAAAGAATATCATATCATTGGTAGTCAAAGTTATATTCAAGTTATATTTTCAGTCAACAAAATTTGGTCCCGTTAGTTTGTTTTCTTTGAGTATTGAAACGAGTGGGTTGAAATTCATTTTAATCCTGAGAATCACATAATTAAATAAAATCGTTAATTATGATGAGCAAAATTTTAAATTTATTTTAATTTGGTTCCCTCTACCATTTTAAAATTAATTCGCCAGCAGTCTGATTATCTGAGAATAGTATGCCACGATGGGTGGACGTCTACTATCATTCATAAAACCAGACATGTCAATTCCTTTTAATTTTACTATGTAAGCAACTGACCATGCCAAATAAAATTAAATAACTGATATAGTTTCAGTCCAGTACATAATAGCAGTAACTCAGTTGGAGATGATACTATTATATACAGCTAAGTGTTAAACCATCACCTAATTTCAAATTAATTGCTTCGCAATGAACCATTTAGTTCGAGAAGTGATCTACACTAACAATTATTCAGAATTATCCCTAAAGGAGGTTTGTACTGGCGATACCGCAATTAATCTGTACGTTGGGGAGGAAGATTTTACTGCCGACACGTAAGGTTTAATTGCATCGCCTACAAACTGGTGATGGAGACTGCGGGATTTATCTGTGAATAAATTTTCCCTCCAACTTAGATTTTTAAAATATTTTTTACGGTTATAAAAATTCGTTTAATTAAAATAAATTTATTAATTTCAAAAGTCACACGAAAGAATCAAACATATTTCTGTGTACACAATTTCAAATATTCTTATTTATCAAATCATCTTTTCGTGTTTAAATGCATAACAAATAAAATTTAATAAATGCACAATTTTTTCTTTAACTTTTAAGCAAAAATAGTAATTAAAGACATTTATTTATTTTATTTTTCGTTTCACATTTTTGGAAAAATAATAATCTATTTCGATTAAATATTTTTTTATTTAATTAATTCAAAATTTGGAATTAATTCTCATATTTTTTCAAGATATCTGATTTTAAAAAAAATCATCTTTTAAACGTGATATTTTGTAAAAAATAAAATATCTAAAGTTTTTTTATTTAATTAAAAATAATTAATTAAAACAAACTTAATTTTAATTTTTATTACAAAATATTTTAATTAAAATCAAAATTTTGAATTAATTAAATTAACAGGATAAATAAAATCAATATTTATCATCAACGCAGTTAAAATATTTAAAAATAAATTAAATACAAGATAAATAAAAAATATCTCAATTTTATGATCTGATTGAAACTCTAAAGAGTTTCAGCCTCTTATTCTTAAAAGGGTAAGCTACAATAATTTTTTTGTCAATCAGCTTCCTATGCCCAAGTTGTATTAGGACTTTTTGATTTTATCTGATAAATCAAAAAATTTAAGCCAACCAAACAGCTCTTAGGATTGCCGAAACAGTCCATTTTCGTTTGGGATCGGGACTGCTGCTATGTTGGAGACCGAAAATCGCTGATTAGAAGATTGCGCTGAACAGTTTGCTGCTGTGATTCCATGATCCTTTTTCAAGACTAATACCGAAATATGCGCCCAGTGCTATTCCATGAAAATCGCTGCATTGTTGATGTGCTTGGATACTGCCGCTTTTTATGTAAACCGCCTGGGATGGTGTTTGGAAACAAAAATCGGTGCTTGATATTGTTTGGATGCTACAGTTTGTGCCGGTGGATTGGTGTTGCACTGCAGCTTTTTGGAAAACTGAAACGGTGTGCAACTGTTTGAAGCTTCAAAAACAAAACAACTGAAACAGTTTGGTTGATGGCTGCTGCGTTGGGAACTATTTGCGCTGTTGCTGCGTGTTTGGCTTTGGATGCTACTACGTAAGGCAGCGTTTTTCTGGCCTTTCTTTTGGAAAAAGCCCACTGAAGCAAATATGGAATCCGGCGCCCCTGTGCAAGGAAAAAAATTGAACTTTTCTTTTTCTTTTTTTCTCTTTTCTTGCAAACCACCCGCTGCTTTGCGCCACTATTTCGGAAAACAGTAGCCATGGAATTTGTCCACAGTGTACGAAAAACAGCGGCTGTTGCTTGTTTGGCATATAAAATCAATTCCACGGATTCAAGAATTGATAACCCAAAGCCACTGCTTGTTTATCAATCTTCGAATGTTCTTCGCTCCTTACTTTTTCGATTACATAAAATTAAAAAATATATATACAAGAACAAGAAACTGAAAAATAATAATTTTTACATTGATCATATGCCTCCGTAGAGTTCACAATCAATTAATCTATAACGGTCAACCCCCGTGATTAAAAAAATATTAAATCATCATCCACGTATTCAATCAAATATGAAAATAAATAATGATCACAAAATCGAGATTAGAACGACTTCAAAACAAAGTTAACAACAGTTCTAAATCTACTCAGCCCCGATAATCGTAAACAAAAAATAAAATGACTCTGATACCAATTTGTTGGAGGAATTACTACCAAGATAAATATTTTTGCAAAATAATTTTTGGTAAAAAATTAACTGGACGGGCAAACACCGAAAAGGGTTCCAGATAAAACTTTTGATGAATAACGATCAAAACTAAATCTGTGCAACCAAAGTTAATTTAGAAGAATACCTTTTGTTGATCTAATCTTCAACTACGACTTGATTCGGAGTAGAAGTTCCAGTTAGATCTTCTGCTGTATTCCCTTACGCGATCCTCGAACGTAGTGTGAACTACGATCCTCTGAGAACTTGTACCGGTAGAACCCCGATATATTTAAGTCTTGAAATACAAAAATAATATCATAATAATAATGATCTAAAAATCATCAAAAACTGGTTCAGCCTACCCGCATATGTATAGGGCTATAGCAGGGATCTGGGGAGTAATTATGAGTTAGACTTCCAGCGGAATACAGATACCTACCAGCGGTTTCTACAATTATGGAAAGACATGCAGCGGTTTCTGTATTTTTCATAAAATACTGAATTACAGTTCACACCACTAAAGAACTGTAATTGCATTCTGACCCATAATCTCAAGTCCTTTTTGCATTGAGCTCCTGTTATTAAATACTTACCATATCTCCCCACTTTAAGATTTCGATACCCGCCAATTAAATTTAATTACTGATATTTTAATTTAATCGGTATCTTAATATTCCTTAAGCTATTCCGCTTCACTTATTTGACCGCCGAATAATTAAATCCACCTGTAGAGTTTGGTCTAATCAAAACTTATAAGTATTTTTAAGGGGGTATCATCAATCCCGATCTTCGGGACGTGAATTTCGTTAATAATTAATATTTTTCATATAAATAATACCGCTATCCAACTCACCGGGAATATAAACCCATATAAGATCGCACCATTTAATGAATCAAAACAACGAATATTATATATATACAAATCAATAATTATTTCAGGATTAAGAGGATAAGCACTATTCATAATAACCTTGGGGTGCGAATTAATTTACGTAGTCAGTACAAAATTAATTATCCAAAATGTCCCATTCAATACACACAAAGTGTACTGCCACAAAGAGTCAGAACAATAGACGACACTATTATCTATTCCCCGTAACCAAGACAAGCCTATTAAAACTTTGTGGCACAGTCGTACCGATGGTACGTCCATTTCCATCTAAACTGTGAATATAAAACTTATATTATACAAGAACCTAAAATTTGGTGTTCTGTGTGCAGGCCGTACTCTACACACCAGATTAAATACTATACAGAATATCGGACATCCATGCATATCAAAGAAATAATATACATACATTACTCATAAAGATTCTTATAAAATAAAAAATTAATTTTATTTATTTTAAATTAAATACTAAAATATGATTTTCAATATACCAACCCTAACGACAAGTAATTTGCAAAATCATCAAAATCTTATTAAACTTATTGTGCACACAATCGGGTTCGAGATTGAGTTTGATTAGATTGTTGGGCTCAAATTTTACTCGATGGTTATGGAATCACTGGAAACAGTAGTGAGTGTGGGCGGAGGAGAGGATTGGATTCAGAGGAACGAGTTTCGAGCAATGGAGACCAGACCAGAGCCATTTTGTTGAAGGATTTGTTCTATGGGGTAGAGTAATGGTAGGGAAAGAGACAAAGAGTTGTTCATTTCTCGAACCATAGAATTCTTTCCAATATACTTCAATGGTAGTCAAAACCATAGGATGAGATCAAGATTTCCAAAATCTCCACATAAGATTCCACAATCAATAACCAAAATTGGCCAAAACTATCATATCCAAAAATAACTGAATTCCCCAGTTAGTTAAGCCCGTAATGTGGGACTACAGAGAAGATTGCTCAGAGAGAAAAGGGAGTTGGGGTTTATGGAGTTATCGCCTAAATGTCGCCGGAGAAGACGAGTTAGGGTTAGAATCCGAGACACACAAAGAACCTGGAGGCTCGTTCAAGTGGGCAATAATAGATTCGGAGATCGTCGCTCCAAATTCCATATCCATCAACAATATCTTTCTCTCTTTTCTTTGATCTGAGCTTCATTATGAGCTCAATTTCTCAAATTCCATTGCAGTGATTCTAAATCCACTCATCGCACAAACATCTCTTTGTTCTATTTGTTCTCTCTATCTCTTCCTAAACCTTCTGCGATTGCGCATTCGTAAACATCTTTCAACGACTCCATCGAAGTTACCTTCAAGCTATTCTTATCCACCACAAACCTACCCACACAACATCTATATAAAAGAAACGAAACACACAAATTCCCAGCTCTTCCCTCATATTTCTCTCGTGCTTTCCTTCGAACGAAAATGATCCTAACTAGAGGATTTTAATTCAACCGCATTTCTTGAATACAGTGCTGCTAGAACCATGAGATATAGAGCGTGGTGAAAATTTGAGTTGTCTCTTTGGAAGGAGACAAGGAGAGACTAGGGAGTTGTGGAGAGAGACGAATGAGGTTTGGAACATGAGAGTGAGATAAGGATTGTTGGTCATGAGAACTTCAAGTAGAAGACGAGCAATCACTGATGAGTCGCAATCAAGGAGCTTCGATTTCTTGTGAGTTTTGGGATGGTAGTTTTGCGAGTTTTTTGGTGATTCTAAATAACAATAAGGTCTGATTGTTAACTAAAGAAAAAATTTTAGATGAAAATTTTTAGGTGAATCAATTAGTTATTCTTGATCTTTGTTCAGAAAAGGATATGAGAGTTGAAATTTATAGGAATTAGGGTAAAATTGAAAATTTGTTTTAATTTGTAACTGATGTCATATTTTTTTGTTACGTCAACTAATAGTTAACTAACAGAAGAATTGAAGTGTTATATAATTTGGTAAAGTAAGAAAGTGCAGTGTGATTTTTAAGAATAAAAAAGTTGACAGCGATATATAATAAGAATACAAGAAGTCTAAGTGTAATTTACTTTTTTTAACAATTCAATTTCTAGTTTATTTGACCAATTAAAAATTGGGATCAAAATAAAAAATATTTGAATCCTACATATTTTCTATGATATTATATGTTTAACTAATTAAATTCTTTACATTAGACAAACAAATAAGTTATAAAAAATGTAAAACATTCAACGAAAAAAAATTAATACTTTGAAAAATATAATATTGCGTGGAATTAAAAAATTTAAACTATTTCATCACTTAATATAAGTTAAAACTAATTGTATCTTATTATTTAATTATTTATTTTATACTAATTAAATATAATATAAATAAATTACATTAAATGATTTCATCATAAGTAATTATATTTTTTAGGTGGTATTAATTTTTTGATATCAGATTATATGAGATTTTGTCTTGATTTTAATTGAGATTTCTATAAATGAATAGTAGAATTAATCTTTTAAAAATTAGTCAAAATGAGCATAAATTAATCGAAACATCTT
>JAOTRH010115597.1:0-15076 GCA_034768845.1 Heliamphora exappendiculata
GTCTCCACTAATCGCTGAAGTCGTCACAGTCGCCGCCGAAGTAGCCACCGCCGCACCAGGTCGTTGCCCCTGCTCTCTCACGTCACGTCGCATCAGGCCGTCGCCGACACCATAGCGGGACACGCCGCCGTCGTCAGCTTGCTCCCGTTGCCTCAGGCCGTCGTCGACACCATCGCGGGACACGCCGCCGTCGTCAGCTTGTTCCCGTCGCCTCAGGCCGTCGCCGACACCATCGCGGGACACGCCGCCGTCGTTAGCTTGCTCCCGTCGCCTCAGGCCGTCGCCACCGCCGTCGTGTGACTCACGTCACTGCTGATCTGTCCCTTCTGAAGATCAACTTGCCGACCTTTTCACAAAATCTCATCCTTCTGGTCGCATTCGTGCTCTAATTTTCAAACTTCAGCTGACTTCGTCAACTCGCGTTTGAGGGAAAATATTGGAATATTAGATTGATTAAAATATTATATTGATTAAATTGATTTTATTCTGATTTGATTTTATTTATTGTTTATCTCTATTCGTCTATAAATAGGCCATATATTGTACAGTTTTAATACACAAAAAATATATACAGTTATTTTTTCTTCTCAATTTCTTTAGTATCATTTTATATTCTCAACAGTTATGATGGCTTGATAATGTATCATGTTGAACATATGTAGATTGGGTATTCTCCCTTTATAAGATAGTATAGATTAGGCCAAGCCTTGGGTTAAGCCAATCATTGGAGGTTTATGTTATTATTTTTTTTCATTTTTCATGCAGGCTAACGGGCCTTAGGTTCGGGCCAACGGCCCCTACTTCAAACCCCATAACCAAGGCCCAAACTCAAGCTCAACCTACATATGTTCGAATTCATGTGAGTTTGAGATCGAACCGAGTTGCTATAGTAACAGACATGGGCCAGCATCAACCGATTCATGGGCCTCAGGCCCATTTACACCCCTAGCAACAAGGTTTTGAAAGATAATAAAATAAAGGATAAGTTACATTTATCTTCTCTAATGTCAATATAAAATACACTGACCCTTTTTTTTGGTATTTTAAAAAGAACTGCATCCCTTCTGCTACGATATTAGATTTCAAATTCTCCCCTCTGTTAAGCCATCGTTAGTAAAATGGGCAGTAGTGTAGGAAATTCTGTTTATTTTTCTATTTTACCAATTTTTTGAACAGCTTTTCTATTTTACCCATAATAATATGTATGGACCTTTTTAGCCTTATACTTCAAATGTGAAGTCATAAATGCCCACATTCTTAAGAGCACAAAGGCCCTCTTACATTTCCAGTACTTTAACAAGTTTTAATCAAATGGCCACATTCGTTATGTTATTAGTTATTTTATCATTTGATTCTTACCACATAACTTATTCAATAATTTAATATGGGAAATTTAAACTGCTAAATCAACAACATATTAAAAAAACATGTATGACTCAAATATTTTCTATTATAGTTACTCTTTTTAGTTAAATAAATAAATAATGTGTTCGATTACACAAAAAAACTATTGCATACAATTGTGACATATCGATTAATCAAATGGACCCTAATTTTAAAAGTATGCACATGTAAAGTTCTTTCTATTAATTAGTTATTAATAGATTGCAGTTGTAGAGTAGAATATTCTTCTAAAATCTATGTTCGCTTGTATTTTGCTCGGAATTTTTTTTGAAAAAATTCAATATATGTTTGGTTTAAGGTTTTTAAAACTCTTGATTTTAATTTTTGTAAAAATTTAAATATATATATTGAAAATTGAAAAAACTCAAATATATATTTGGTTTATGCTTTTTGAAACTCTTGATTTTAATTTTTTGAAATATTTAAATGAATTATAATTATTTTTAATCTAGTATACCAAGTTAGCCAAGAAGAATGCTTCATTTGTATTAAAAAAAAAGAGAGAAAATTACATGAACACACTATTTATATTATAACCGTGTATCACTTTATTTCTCTGAACTAAAAAAACGTACAAAACAACCATTTAACTATTCATTGGTATCACTTTAACCAATTCAATTAGCATTTTATCAAATAAGCGTACAAATAGTCTCCCTTAACTGAAGAGGTGTATCAAATAAACTTTCTTAACTATTCGAATGTATCACTCCAACTCTTTCTATTTGAATAACTGCAATTTCATTTCTCTATTTTTCGTTAACTTAAAAGGCGGAATGTTAACGCAAGAGGTTAAAGTGATACCAACGGATAATTAAGGAATTGTTTTGTATATTTCTTTAGTTCAATGAGTAAGGTGATACACGATTATAGTATAAAAGGTGTTCGTGTAATTTTCTCTAAAAAAAATTGTCAACATATATACATGAGGAGGGGTAAGAAAGGAAAGGGGTTTTACTTACCAAAAAAATAAAGGATTTTAGTTTTTTTTTTTTAATTTTTATAGAATCGTTGCTTAAAAAACTAAGTTAATTGAGGGGTAAGGGAGTAAAAAATACCTTATGTTTAACGCGGTTCACCCGATAAAACTAACAAAGGAGATTAGCATAATTTTAGAAAGTTGAGGAAAACTGTTAGTATTTTCAATAAAAAATCAGATAAAATAAATGTAATCTACGCTAAAATAAAATAAAGAGTTTGGAAGAAACAGATATATCTGTGTGAGGCCACAACTGGTTTGTGCTGTTTCTGTTGCAAGGGTTAATTGGCAGAGACATGTTTAAACAGTTCCAGAGTCCAGAGTGGGACTGCGCTGTATATCAAAAAAAGAAAAAGCTGTCCCTGCAAGTGGGAATGGACAAAAGGACTTTGCCAGCTACCAATATCAAATTCAAAGAGCAACTGCATTGCATGTGATGATGCCAGAACCAGAAGGAGGGGTCATGCCCATTTGAACACCAGCTTTAACTATATAAAAAATGGGCATCTTATTATACTACAAACTTGGATTCCACCTTCTTTGTTTGGATGTCTTGCAGAAATGAATAAACTAGGAAGGAATCCCGATTTCGTGTCATTTCGACTTAAAAGTAGGTTTTTTTTTTTTTTTTTATGTTTCTTTTTTTAGAAATTGTTTTTCATAGAATATATTTTTTCAGTTTGGTTAAAACTTTGAAAATGATGACACTAGTCGTTGTGATAGTATTAGTACAAGCGTGGCTGCGTGGCGGCGGCGACAATAGTAGCACTGGTGGGTGAAAGTGGCAGTGGTGAGAAGTGGTGACAATGAGAGTGGATTGTTGTGACTGGAAATTGTGGTAGTGGTTGTGGGAGTGATTGCGGCAGCAAGGTGATGGTAGGCAGTGGTGCCCCGTGGTAGTGGTGCAGTGGTGTGGCAAGGTGGGTTGATGGTGGTAGGATAGGGTGGCGATGGTGACATGAAAGTGGTGGTGGGATGGCAAATGTGGTATTGATAGCAACAACCGTTGTGATGGCGGTGGTTAGTGGAGTTGGTGGCAGTGGTTAGCGGAGGTAGTGGCGGCGACAATGGGTGAGACGGGAGCAAAACAATGAAGGCAATGGTAGAGTGGTGGGGAATGGCAGCGGTGGAATGGTAATGGTGATGCAAAATTGATGATAGAGAAGTAGCAATTGTGTTTCATTAGATTAAGAAAACATTAAATTATTTTTCATTGACCATAATAAATATTCTTCGTTAAACTTTTAATTTTTGTTGTAGCAAATACCATAAAATACATAAAATGTTTTTAAAAAATATTTTCTATCAAAATAAATAGAGCATAAGTCAAACAAAAAGTTATTTTAGTTTAAAAGTGATTTTAAGCCATCGTAGACAGAGAAAAAGTTATAATTTAATAATTTACTCTCTTTTTTTTTTGTAATTTAAGCAAAAATATTAAAAATCAGACTTTAAACCAAGGGCTGACGATTGAACCTTTTGAACTGATTATAGATCCACAAAGACCACAAGTGCTAGATGGAAATCATAGAGTTGGGCCAGGCCCATTGAGAGGCACAGCAGTTTTAGTGCCCAAAGTGCATCTTCCCTACCAGGAAAGGAACACTAATTATATCTCAGAAAAGCTTGTTACCAAAATATATTTTTTTTTTTTTGAATCTTTTTCTTCTCTCTTTTTTTCACCCACCTGTTGGGAATTTAGACCCAAGATATATTTAGATAAAATTCTAAAGATCTAACTAAATCACATTAAATAAATCAATATAATTAAAACAAAGAGTAAAAGAAGAAAGAAAGAAATATAGTATGTGAGACTGTCTCCATTTTGTATTATCGATGGAAGACTCGATCAGATTGTTAGAACATATAAAAAATAATAGTAATTTATCATAGTTTTCAAGACACGTGAAACGGTAAAAATATTCTTCTATTTATAGATCTGACAACTCTTCACAAAAAGTCACATCTTTTGATTTTAAAAAAATGTTCTTAATTTTAAAAGAAAGGTCACACCACTTTATTTTTAAATTTCGAAACTTAATTGCAATGCCTCCACAACATTAAAGTTAAATGTATACCAACTCATGGAAATTCATTAAGGACAGCTGAAAAAATACGAGATGTGCAAGTTCGCGTGTATTTACAGATTTTGAGCTAAAACTTGTATCTGGGAAAGAATTAGGTGTTAAACTTATGGGCTTTTTGGTGGTCCATTAGTTTCACGTTTTTCATATTTTTATTGTATTTGAATTTTACAAATTATTGATAAGCCAATTATAGATATGGTTTATCTATTAGTATTTAACTTGGGAAAGAACTCTTTTAAGATAAGAACAAAATCGTTGATAGATATGAATTCTTCTAAGAGTTATCTTCTAGGTCATTTTCTCTCATCGATAAAAGATAGAATAACTATCTCTTACATTCATTAGTTTTTATCAATTATAGTATACGATTATTCTGAAAGGTCAGAGACAGAGCGAAGAAGGTGAGCCAAGAATTAAAAATTACAAGTAAGGGACTTTGTTTATTCGATTAGTCGATTATCAATGGCCGCCAACGGTACGTTCTTAATATTCAGTTTTATTCTTGAGATGTAGTAAATTAAAGATTCTGTATGTTTAATATTTCGCATAATATTATATAAAAAAATATAAATTATTTCCAACAGTTAGTATCAGAGTCATGGTTTTCTGAATCAATACATCTTAAAATTATAATACTAAACATACTTGTGTGAATTGTTTGATGCGTTTATGTGTGCTACCTTTTATAAATAAATAAATCGACTCTGACGGAGAATCAAATTTGAGATTTTTATCGAAGATTCTGTTGTTATCGTAAAGTCCCAATCTCTCTATTTCGTAATTTACAAAAACATATATATACAGTGAGAGAAGCAATCTAGTCTATCGTGGTCTGGAGAAAATTTTTGATTCTCCATATATAAAAATCTGAAGGTTGTGAGATCTGATATATATTGTTTTTTTTTTTTGATTGATTTTTAAAGAATAAGAAATTTATTATATTAAATTAATCATCACAGATTTTGTTTTGTTTGATGGCTGTAAAAGTAAACATCACATAAAATCCCATTGTGTTTGCATATTGTTGGAAATTCCATTCTGTTTGCATGCTGTTGGGATTGTTATGATTTATCCTTTAATGAGATTTATGTGTTGGGATTGTTGTAATGTGTTTAATTTCATAAAATTGCAAGTTTTTTTTTATTTTTTATTTTTATTTACTTGTTTATATACATGCAAGTATTATTATTATTATTTTTATGGTCATTGAAAGTTTTTTTTTAATCACACAAAAGAATAATAGAAATTATGTAAATTTATTTCTAATAAATTTGTGATTAAATTAAAGAATGACTAAATAAAATAAAATAAAGGGAGAATATTATTAGTTAGTTTTTATATTTATAGAAATTTTAAATTTAGTAGCCACCAAAGTGATCTAAATTTATAAAACTTATAAATATAAAACTACATAAAAATTTGTTAAAAATGGTAACATTTAAGTTAATAATATTCTCAATGACAGTTATAATTAAGAGAAATGGACTAACCCAAAGGAGAATCACATTCAAATAATTATAATCTGGGTAGGATAAAATAGTTTATGTAATTTAATTAATTAGGTTTGGATACCCAAAGGTAACATGGCTAATTAATAAATTGCATAAATTAATTAGACCTACATAGGTGATAATCGACGATCCTGCACCTAATTAATGAGTGAATAATAGATATACTTAGGTTTCGCCCAAATGAAGAATCGAAGTGATATCACTAGTTCATCATTATAAAATTTAAACTCAAAGCATTAACATAAACATTGTCATTTTTTTTTCAGTAATTGTTCCTATTTCGCTGCACTCTCATGCATCCAGTGTTCCAGTTCCTATTGGCTCAAATTTTTTAAAATAGAATGAACATGTTCAATTTACACTCTGGGAGTATTGGATATTGACGTGGGACATTACTTGTTGAAAAGCCTGCTGAAATCACTGATGACAGCACTGAAGAACAAATATGTTACTTCAATTCATGGGAACGATCGAACATGTTTAGTCTGATATTCATGAGGATGACTATGGCAAATAATATTAAAACATATCTATCACAGACTTTTAATGCACTATAATTCTTAAAGGCTGTGGAAGATCGTTTTAGATCTGCTGATAAGTCACTTGCGGGTACATTAATGGCTAAATTAACAACAATGAAATATGATGAAAATCGAGGAATTCAGGATCACATCCTTAATATGTCTGACAAAGCTGCAAAGCTTGGTGCTTTAGGAATGCATGTGGATGAGTCTTTCCTCATTCAGTTTATCCTCAACTCACTTCCTGCAAAATTTTTCCCATTCAAAATTTACTATACCACCAATAAGGATAAGTGGAGTTTGAATGAGCTGACTAATATGGGTGTTCTGGAGGAAGTGAGATTGAGAGGGGAAGGACATCACATGGCATTGGCTGTGGCACAAGGAGCTGCACAGAAGAAAAAAAAGTTTGGAAAATCAAAGAGAAATCTGTCCAAGAAGTGGAATGGACCTGGGAAATGTAATAATCAGGCCCATGAAAGTAACAAAACTTCTCAGTAAAGTGCTATTTTTGTGGCAAGAATGGACATGTGAAGAAAGACTGCAGTAAACGTAAAGCCTGGTTCGAAAAGAAAGGTAATAAACTTTCTTTTGTATGTTATGAATCAAATCTTGCTGAAGTATCATCTAATACTTGGTGGATTGACTCTGGAGCCACAACTCACATTACGAATTCCTTGCAGGGATACCTTTCAACCAGGAAGCCAAAGGAAAGTGAAAGATTTGTCTATGTGGGAAACCGTCTCAAAGCTGATGTGATAGCTATTGGTACCTATCGCCTAATCTTAGAGACGGGTCATCAGATGGATCTAGAAGAGACATTTTATGTTCCTTCAATTTCTAAAAATCTAGACTAGATTGTTCTGGATATTCAGTTTTATTTGGTTGTGAAAAATTCAGTTTGATGTTTAATTCAATAAAAGTTGATTCTGGTAATTTATATGATGGATTATATCAAATTGCTTTGAATCATGAATTTGCACAATCTTTAATAACCCTGCATTCATATATTGGTTTAAAACGTGGCAAAATTAATGAAAAATTCTCAATCTTGTAGCATAAATGATTGTGGCATATCTCTAAAAATAGAATTGAAAGATTGATGAAGAATGAAATTCTAAAAAATCTAGACTTTACTAATTTTGAGATATATGTGGATTGCATAAAAGAAAAGCAAACCAAGCACTTCAATAAATGTGCCACAAGAAGCAATAAGTTTCTTGAAATAATTCATACAGATTTTGCAAAAATTCTGTCCATTCCTTTAATGGAGAAAAATATTTTATCACCTTTATTGATGATTACACACGTTATGGGTATGTATATCTAATTCATGAAAAGTCTCAAGCCGTTGACATCCTCGAAGTGTACATTACTTATGTTGAGAGACAATTATATAGAAAAGTTAAAATAGTGAGGTCAGATAGAGGTGGCGAATATTTTGGTAGGTATAATGAGTTGGGCCAAAATCCTAGCCCATTTGCCAAATTTTTAGAAAAACGAGGCATCCGTGCTCAATACACAATGCCTGGTACGCCACAGCATAATAGAATTGCTGAGAGGTGTAATCGTACACTTATGGAAATGGTTAGGAGTATGATGAGTTCATCAAATGTACCTATTTTATTATGGGGTGAAGCATTAAAAACCGCTATGTATGCCTTAAATAGGGTTTCTAGTAAGGCAGTTCCAACTACTCATTTCGAGTTGTGGACTGGTAGAAAACCTAGTTTGAAACATTTACATGTTTGGGGTTGTTCAGCAGGGGCTAGAATCTATAACCCACAAGAAAGAAAGTTAGACTCTAGAACGATATCTTGATATTTTATTGGTTATCCAGACAAGTCTAAAGGGTACAAATTTTATTGTCCTAATCGCAGTACGAGAATAGTTGAAACCAGTAATGCTAGACTCCTAGAGAACGGCAAAATTAGTGGGAGTGGAAAATCAAGAAAGGTAAATCTTGATGAAGTAAGAGTGGACATCCCAACTATTTTTTCTCATCAAGAAATTATTGCTCCTCAGATTCCTCAACATGTTGAGGAGGATGGACAACATATAGAAAATGATTTACCACTCCATGAGGATATCGCCATTGATCATGTTGTAGAACCACTACAATCGGCAGTACTGAAAAGATCTCAGAGGAAAAGAAGACCTGCCATTTCAGATGATTATGTGGTGTATCTACAGGAATCTGCTTTTGATATTAGGATTAAGAAATACCCGATTTCATTTTCACAAGCCCTGAATAGTAATGATTCTATTAAATGGATCAATGCTATGAATGAATAGCTGAAATCAATGAACCAGAATGGTGTTTGGGATCTCGTCGAATTGCCTAATAATTGTAAGAAAGTCGGGTGTAAATAGGTCTTTAAGACCAAGCGCGACACAAAAGGCAATATCGAACGATTTAAAGCCAGACTAGTGGCCAAAAGTTTCACTCAGAAAGAATGCATTGACTACAAAGAGACCTTCTCTCCAGTGTCAAAGAAAAATTCACTTAGAATCATCATGGCTCTTGTAGCTCATTATGACTTGGAGCTACATCAAATGGATGTGAAAATTGCTTTTCTAAATGGTAGTTTGGATGAGAAAATTTATATGGAGCAGTCTGAAGGATTCGCAAAGAAAGGAAAGGAACATTTAACTTGCAAATTAAAGAAATTCATATATGGTCTTAAACAAGCTTCTTGACAATGGTACTTAAGATTTAATGATACCATTACCTCCTTCGGATTTAAAGAAAATGTTGTGATCAGTGTATATATCTGAAGGTCAGTGGGAGTAAGTTTATAATTTTAGTTCTTTATGTGGATGATATTTTGTTAGCTAGTAATGATTTTAGTTTACTACATGAAACTAAGGATTATCTCGTTAAAAACTTTAAAATAGTCAATATGGGTGAGACAACTTATGTTATTAGCATAGAGATCTTTAGAGATCGATCTCGAGGATTGCTAAGATTATCTAAGAAATGGTATATTGATCGGGTTTTAGAGAAATTTAATCTGCAGTTTTGTTCATCCAGTGATGCATCCATTGTAAAGGGTGATAAATTTAATGAAAGTCAATATCCAAATAATAACTTAGAAAGGAAGTAGATAAATGACATTCCTTATGCATCAGCAGTGGGAAGCTTAATGTACGCTCAGACCTGTACTAGGCCAGACATTAGTTTTGCCTTTGGCATGTTTGGTCGGTACCAAAGCAACCCTGGTATTGAGCATTGGTAGGCAGTGAAGAAAGTGATGAGATATCTTCAAGGAACAAAGGATTATATGCTTACTTATAGAAAATCAGATCATTTAGACGTAATCGGATACTCTGACTCAGATTTTGCTGGTTGTCCCGATAGTAGAAAGTCTACATCAGGTTTTGTCTTTCTACTGGCTGGTGGGGCAATCTCATGGAAGAGTGTAAAACAGTCCATTATTGCTTCATCCACAATGGAGGCCGAGTTTGTGGCATGCTTTGAGGCTACAAGTCATGCTTTATGATTGCGAAATTTCACCTCCGGGCTTGGTGTTGTCGACTCAATTGCTAAGCCACTGAAGATTTATTGTGATAACTTCGCAGCAATATTTTTCTCTAAGAATGAAAAGTACTCTAGTGGTTCAAAACACATGGAGGTAAAGTACTTGATCGTTAGAGAAAGAGTCCAGAAACAACATGTGTCAATCGAGAACTTAAGCACCACCCATATGATTGCAGACCCATTGACAAAAGGGTTGTCGCCTAAGATTTACAAAGAACATGTTATTAGGATGGGTGGGTCTCTTGAGTAATATGTAATAAACATGATTAAAATTTTTATTAGGTGGTTTCTTGTACTTGACACTATATTTTGCGCAATAAAAGTTTGTTTATGCTTTTTCTTCTATCCAGTTATGTGTGCACATATTCTGTTGAATGATTGATAAACATGAAAGTCTTGACAAGACAAATAACATGGGCCGTTTAAGCTATATAACCTATTTTTGTATTTTTCTATTATGGACTGGGTTAGTGATGATTATCAATGGTGTGGTACATAGAAGGGAATGTAATATAGATATTATATAACTGCTATGACTCACATTGGTGGTCTAAATTAATCACAGTTAAATAGTTTCTAATTAGTATGAACCTTTTGGCTAATTTTTGAAAAAATTCGTGATCACGTGTCAAAGTTTTATGTGTGAATTTCAATGAGTCAAAATAAAATAATCAAATGCATATTTTAGAAAATAAAATACACCTTGCATCACAATCGGCTTAATGGGCCAAGTGGGAGAATGTTAAATCCATGGCCTTTTTGGTGGCCCATTAGCCTCACGTTTTTCATATTTTTATTGCATTTGAATTTCACAAATTATTGATAAGCCAATTACAGATATGGTTCATCTATTAGTATTTAACTTGGGAAAGAACTCTTTTAAGATAAGAAGGAAATCGTTGATGGATAAGAATCCTTCTAAGAGTTATCTTATGGTCCCTCTTCTCTCCTCTATAAAAGATAGAATAACCATCCCTTACATTCATCAGTTTTCTATCAATCATAGTATACGATTATTTTGAAATATTAGAGACAGAGCGAAAAAAGTGAGCCAAGAATTAAAAATTACAAGTAAAGGACTTTGTTTGTTCGATTAGTCGATGATCAATGGCCGCCAACGATACGTTCTTAATAATCAATTTTATTCTTGAGATATATTAGATTCAAGATTCTGTATGTTTAATATTCCTCATAATATTACATGAAAAAGTATAGATTTTTTCCAACATGAGGTTCTGGTTACAGCAGATTCTACAGCCCAATATATGGATTCAGATCACAAAGAGTTCTATATATTTCTTGTTAGTTAGAGCATTCTGTTGACATAAGCTTCTATCAAACATAGTTTTGCCATTTTGTTTGTCCCCATACACATGGTATTATAGCTTAGGATGCAAAAGCACAATGCAAATACATGCTATGGAGGGAGATATTACCATGGGGCATCAACCTCTTCCTTGAACCTGAGTTCATAGCTATCGGCTTTAGACTTCAGAGCCTCAATATCAGCGTCGAACTTTTCATAGGCCTCCTTCAGTTCAACAATCCTTGCCACGAGGTTTCTTATATCATCTTCTGCTCGAACTCTTTTGATTTTAGCCTCTATGTACTTCCTTGTTTTGAGTGCATCTTTCGAATCAAAGGCAAGGCTAATAAGGCGGCGCAGGCGAGCTCGTAAAAATCCAACATTCATGCCCAAAAGCTCGAAAGATTTCAAGGTCTTATCCCAATTTGTGTATTCATCCTGTGAAGTCGTAAGCGTGCATGCTCTTATGGCATGGGCAATGTCAACAGTCTCACAAATAATACCGGCAACCAACCTATAGTTGAGGCACCGGAGAAGGCAGGCATGAATGAGTGCATTCTTGCTGCAGCAGAGCTCGTAGTACTTGGCCCATGTTATCCTGGAAGTTCTGAATCTATGCACCGCCCATCTACCAGAATATTGAAGTCTGTAAAGCTTTTAATGTCTCTGAACCGAACAGCAGGGCCAGAGAACCTGGGATCCAAAAGAACTTCTGAACCAACATTTTCACGGTCATTTTCAAATTGTTCTACTGATTGTAAGGCCTTTGGAACTGATTTTGGAAGGCCTGCCTTCTCGTTCTTCTTTTGGACTACGGCTAGTGGAAGAGACTTTAGCCGCTTCCTCTTCTTGTTCTTTGGGGCCGCTTCACCATTCTCTGCATCAGTTTCAGAGTTCGACATTCAAAGGAAACAATCGAGATAATTATTAAGCAAATTAACAATTGAGATATTATCCTCTAACCAGTATCATTTTGTTTTGAATTAGCTTCCAGTTTTAGAAGGCTCAGAGCACCATCTACCTAGGTCAAATCATTTGCCCTTATTATGTACACCTACAAAAGGAGAGGATATATGTAAAGAAACCTGTAATCAGAATGGATAATTCCTGTGTACTATCACAAAGATCTTGACCCTCCGACACAAAATGCCAGTGCTGAAAAATAATACATTAAAATTAAATTGGAAAATAACAATAAAACATCCAATCCAAGCTAACTCAAGAAGACAAAAGTTGTCGGCGTCTTACTGCTTTACAACACGACATTGGTTACATTCCTGGTTCACAACGCACTAAATGCATTTTTTTGTTCACCATGTTGCCACAACGTCCAATGATGGTACTGCTTCATGACATTAACTTGTGTTTCATTCCCTATGCTTGACTCCATTGTCACCAATTAGTTTACGAGTCCACCACGAACAATGGCTTCCCAATATCAAAAATGGTTTTTATGGTAGTGAGAAAAGTGATTTCCCTTCGGAAGGACCATTATTCATGGACACAAATACATCAGTTACTATTGCTACAAAACATCTTTTTTCGTGATACAGGGAGAAACAGGAACATGTCAATCTGATAGAACAATTGGTTCAACCCCATAGTGAGATATGCAGTAAGATCTCAAACACAGCAACTATTCCATTAACTATGTGACAACTGGAATGATCCCTCTTATTGTTCATCTGCTTCTCCCAACGTCACAATTCTTAGATCATTCACGGTACAATCTCAGTTATGATGAAGCTGCCAATTTCCCATTGGTAAGATTTGAGGTGGTCCGGAACATTTACTACAAGTTTCTTGCCAGTGGCACCAAAAGGCTATATATCAATCGCCATACACTCTTATTTGAACGATATAACACTGAAGTTTCACAGGCTAGGCAGTACCAAACCACACAATACCCTAAAATTGCCATTCCACCACTAGCTACTGTCTTCGTCTTTGCTCAGAATCTCTTATATCACTTAAAATTCATTGTTTCAGTTTCAGAGGGGAAAAATGACAAGCAATGGTTGCCACCTCTACTGAATCAGTGAAAAATTACCACCTATTCGTGCTTCCCCTGCCAAATCACTCCGTTTTGTTATCATTTCTCTTGTTTAACATCCAATAATGCAACACATAGAGAGGATGAGAAGGGTGAAAAAGTAGCACAAAAGAGTCGAAACCATAACACAAGGGCACAACCTTAAAACTCAATTTTCATTAATCAACTTTGAATAATATATCAATAGGATCTCTTATTTATAGGTTTAAAACCCTAATTTTAAAAAGAAACTAGAATCCTAAATAAAAAAAAATAAAAATAAAATTCTATTAAAAGATAAACTAGAATTTTAAATTAAAAAGAAAGAAAATAAATCATAACTAAAAGATAACTAAAAAATAATATTAAATATTAAATAATTAAAATAAAATGGTAAATGATCATTTGTATTCTGCATCATTCTCATCCACTGATAAAAAAAAAACTCAATCTCGAACTCGTCTTGAAATACTATACCCTTCCATGCTAGATAATCAAGTATTTTGAATAGATGGGATGCGATAGTTTTATTTAGTTTCATCTTGATCTTAAAACAATTGGCAAGATCTACAAAACTTGATTTGATAACCCAAAAAAAATCTTTAACTGCAAAAAAATCAATCAAAAATCTGGCTTATCGAGATCTTTTGTTGGATCGCCATTAGTGAGACAGGACAAGTTGTACACATCATTATGTTCAAGAGGCTCTGCATTTGTTGTAATTGTGTTTTGTATGAAAATGTCTTGCTCTTCAATGGTTGAAGGAGAATAAATAGAATTATTGATATAGTGAGATAAAGTAGAATCAAATTTTACTTGGTCCTCGTTAAAATCTAAAATGTCTAGTTTAGAATCGTTGTTTATCTCAGCAAATTATGAATCTTCTACCATGCATTGGTTCACAAAAATTTATGGTGGATAAACACCTAAAATTCCAAAATCAATAGCCTCTTTATCTTCCTTTCCGTATCTTGCAAAAAGACAGATTTAATGTCTTTATTGTAGCTTGAATGTGTGCTAGATAGTCAATAATTTGCTGAGCCTCTATAGATCTCTTGCAAAGTATGGTGCAAAGCCTCAAAGTTGGTGGACAATTTGATATTGGTCACCATGGTTGGGCGGGATAATTTATTTTTTTGCTGGCTGATTTTTCCTTTTAGTTTGGGCTGTTTTTTTTTTTCTTGTTTGTTTGGGTTGGGCAAGGCTATTATTTTAAGATGAGTGGGGCTAGGTGTGGGTTTATCTTAAGCTTGGGCTGGATTGTTTTTATTTTGGGTTATCTTGGCCTGGTTTAAAAAAGGTTAATGGTCTGGGCTGTATATGGGGTGGGCTGGTGGTATTATGGGCTAGAAGGATTATGAAAAGAATAGAATGAGAATTAGCTTATTTGGGTTGAATGGGTTATTGGGCTGAATGGGTTAATGTGAAATATATGGGTTTCGATTTAAGGAGGGTGGGCGGTAGTCGGGTTGGGTCAAGAATATTGGGTACAAGGTTTTTGGGTTTTCCTTCCCCGCAGCTTCATTGACGCGAAGGGGGGTTCAACGGAGAAAGAGTTTGCTAGGGCTTCGATGAGAAGGAGAGGGGGTAAGATTCGATGAAAGCGACAGAAATAGGCTACAGTTTTTTAATGGTTGTCTTCCTCGCGTTGCGAGGTTAGGCTTTCGGGGGGAAGGGTAGAAGTTGCTAGGGTTC
>JAOTRH010115608.1:0-47036 GCA_034768845.1 Heliamphora exappendiculata
TAGTTCTATATATTTGGAGATAATTTGTGCTAATAATTTTTCTTTTCACTTTTACAATAATTTTAGGATTTAACATAAAAGTGTCAAAAGGTCAATCAATATCTTTTCTAAAAAAAATTTAATATGAAGTAATATACCCAATTGTAAATAAAAAGAAATAAAAAAATTTATGTTCAAGAAAACAATTTTCATATCACATGTTGCTTAAATTTTTTTTATTGTACATTTATAAAATCAAATATGAACCTCTTGTCGTAGTTACTTTTTAAAATATGTGACAAGTTTTAAAAATTTTGTAACGTTTTATTTATTACAGCTTCTAATTTAATGTTTGAATTAGTAATATATATATTTATTTTAAAAAAATGCTTGACCTTTACCTTCCCAAATAGTATTCGCATAAAATTAATATTAAAAACATTTAAATAAATAAAAATAAAATAAAATAATAATTTAATTTTTATAATTAAGATACTGTGCATAGCACAAGTTTATGCATAGTATTTTTAAAAGCAAAAAGGAAAAATGGTGAGAAGAAAATGATAGGCTCTGCTTTTGGGAAGCATCATTAATTGAGAGAAAATTTGTGTTAATTAAGCACAAATTTCCAAAACCTAAACTAGAAATTCTTAACCCATTTTTATGGAAAGATTTAAATTGGTTGAAAACTCTTTTAATTTGGAAAAAACATTACAAGTATTTTTTCTCTCTAAAAATTAGTTCTAATTACTTGATAAGAAATCCAAACCCAAGTTTGGTGCGTCTTTTGAAGCACACAAAATGCAATAGGTGACACAAGCGCATAAAGGCACTGATTAGCCATCTTAGTTTTTTTAATTTTTTAACTAAAAATGTTAAAAAATGAAGTTTCTATTTGGTAAAAAATAAAAAATGTAAAAAATTCAAATTAAAATATAAATTTTGAAAATATTCTATTCAAATTCTTATTACTTTTAAAATATGATAATATTTTTTATTCATAACTTATTTACTACTATTATTAATTATATATAATTATTAATATTAAATATATAAAAAAATTAAAATTGTTAAATCTGACCAAAAAGCAAATAAACTAATTTTTACTCAAATAATTAATTTTAAAAAAATTAGTTTGAAAGCTTAGTTATTAAATAACTTACTATGAACTAAATTTAATTTTTTGATTAAAAATAAAAATAATCAACTAATACAAAAACAAAAAAATTAATTTTTAAATTAGTTTCAATCAGGGCTTAAATGTTTTTTTTAATGAATATGGAGCCTCTCATGTCAAATTTAAGTGTTTTTTTTTAAAATTTAACCTAACTTTTAAGTTAGGTTTTTTTTAACCTAAGTGTTTCCTTTTCAAATAATATGGGACAAGACAAAGATAGTTTTTAAATTACAATTGAAAATCCAAAATTTTTTAATCTTTATATATGATATTTTAGTAACATAACTAAAATGGGTGGTGGTGGTGGTTGCACAGTGGTTTCCATCACTGAACAGCATAGTCAAATTAAAGGAGGAGGAAGCAAGGAAGGCAGCGCTCGAGCAGGTGGTGGAAGGGCTAGCCTTGTTGGAAGACGCCTTCGTGAAATGCAGCAAAGGCAAGGATTTCTTCGGCGGCAGCCGCATCGGCTACCTTGACATCGCGCTGGGTTGCTTCCTCGGGTGGCTGAGGGTGACGGAGAAGATGAACGGCGTGAAGCTTCTCGACGAAGCCAAGACGCCCAATCTGGTGAAATGGGCCGAGAAATTCTGCGCCGACGATTCGGTGAAGGGTGTCATGCCGGAAACTGAGAAGCTTGCGGGGTTTGCTAAGGTGCTGGTGGCCAAGTTCAGAGGGCCTCCGGCCGCCGCCCCAGTGAAGTAAGATCCGTGAGGTACTCGGCCGGGAGTGATTATTGGCTGCCACATGGAGGCAAGGTTAGATGGTGTCTAAGCCCTTGGGTGTCACACGAATTTTTTATATTTAGTAATGAATTTTACAATGATTCGTGTAGCTGTCAAAGGGTTTGAACACCACTTTGGGTTGGTTTTGTTCCATTCTGCAGCGAATATTTTTTACTTGGCCGGAGCGCCGCCTACGTTGAACCCTATTACATGTCTTAGACTAGCTGGTTTTGTCCTTAATAATGTTATTTTCTACCGTCATTCGGCAGAATTCTTCAGCGTGGTGAAAAATCTTTTGAGGGTCAATTTGTTTAGGAATACACAGACAACCAACACAAAAATTATATAAAGTTGATTTTAACCATTCATTTATATTGAATGGCCAGAATTCAATTTTTATAGATAGTTATCTGTGTGGTATTATTGGTTGATTTAATGAAATCTTTGTTTTTTTAGTTTTTTTTTGTCTATTTTTTGTTTAACATTGGTCCTGTGTGAGATAAAAAAAATATAAAATTTAATTTATTAGTTTATTTAAAAAAATTTAAGATTTTTTATATTTTTATTAAGAAAAAATTATCATTATATTTTACTTGTTTGAATAAAAGGAGTTGAAGAGGATATTAGTTTGAATCAACGATGAAAATATTTTATTAAAAAAATAAAATAAAATAAAATAGGTAAATAAATAATTAATCTAAATGTCACTATAAGAAAATGGATTTATAGTGACAAAAAAATTATGGCAAATATAAAATCATCACTAAAAATAAGTATTTTGTGACGAAAACATGAGTTGTCACTAAAACACTTAACTAATGATTTTTCGTGATAATATATTATTTGTCACTAAATGTGTGGCGAGAAAATAAGTTTTGCGTTAAAAAGATTTAGTGAAAAAAATTGTAGTGACAAACAAAAAAATTGTGATTAAAGACTGATTATTATTGATGACGTTTTTGACTTGTTGCTAAATTCTACTCGACCAACATTTTGTGGCAATGTAAATTATTGTCACAAAATGTATTATTGTATTTTTTTGATAAGTTTTTATTTAAAAAATAAATTTTATCACTAAATGTGTGGTAAAAAATAATTTTGGGGCTAAAAATACTTTAGTGACAATAATTTTAGCAGTAACGAAGTTAGTGTGACTAAAAAATAGTTATTAGTGACTTATGACTTATTACTAAATTTTATTAGATTAATTTTTTATGACAACACAAATTGTTGTTGCAAAATGTTTTAAGTGATAAATATTTTATTTTTATTCAAATTTTATTAAAATTAAAATTTTAATATGCAACCATAACAAGTAATTATGTTTTCATGTAAAATAAACAAAATATACCACAATTTTATTTAAAATAAATATCCTATTATTTAGTAAATTTAGTCAGATAATTAATATAATCTTTTTAGTTTATTGATATTATTTATAATTAAGTAATATTAAATTATTCACTATAATTGATTTTATATATATTGTGGTAAATGATTTAAATATATAGATTTAAATTTATAGTCGTTCATCAATATATGATATAATATAAAAATAAATAAAATTAACTTAATATAAACAAGAAATATATAAGTTTGTAACAAAACACATTTAAGAAAGTAAAGGTCTTTAGTTCAATTCCTTTTAAACTCTATTAGTTACCTACTTAAAATAATTAACTATCAATTTAGATCAGATGTGGAGAATGTAAATGGATATGAGAATTTCTTTGTAGTTGATTTCTCAATATAAAAAAACTTTAAAATTATATTATTTTAATTTATAAAATAAAGTTTTTAATTTCACTTTTAGTGGCTTGTCACTAAAATATTATCAATTTTTAACGACCATTTATTGTCACCAAAAGTTATATTTTTAAATTTTAAACTAATATTTTTAATGATAATTTGTCACTACTCATTTTTAGAATGACATATGTGACCGGCCAATAAGTAAAATCTTCCAAATGCCTTTATAGTTAGTGTTTTTTTCTTAAAAACAATAGTTGTATTATTAATAAATTATGATATATTTGGGATCCATTAACATTAGATTAATAATAATAATATTCGATATTTTTTGTGTTTAACGGTTCTTACCAGTATTTTAGGGAGCGACCCTAAGTTTAATTATTTAGATATGATATCAGCTCGTCACCACTTGGCTGTGGCCTTATTCTTATTACTTCGTCTATTGGTATCTTTATTTTTCTTTTTCCTAAGCCGTGAAATTCTATTCGAACTGTACATCATCAATAACATTAGTTTGATAAATAATACAATTATAATAATATTCATAGTGTAGTATATAATTAATAACTAAAATAATATTTTTGAAAAGAATTAATTATTTTTAGAGAAAATAATTTATAAAAGTAAGTAATTTAAATATATGTATCTTACCATATTTACTTTAGATTAACTCATACTATGAGCATTTTAATCCAGTGCTCACAACAGTAAAAGTTGGCTGGCTAGTGGTGAATATCGGTTCACATTTCTCTTTTTCTTCCTCTTTCTTTTGGTTATTCATAGTACTCACTTGTTGGTCATTTTTTCATTTAAATAGATAACAAAGCTTGTTATGAAAGCAGGAGGTGACTCACTTGTTGGTCATTTTTCTATTTAAATAGATAACAAGGCTTGTTACGAAGAAATGATGAGCTTCATTAATTAGCAACAAGGGTGATTTAATACTTGACCTCCAAGTTTCTTGATCCTTATCTAGATTTTGATGTTATTCATTGCTTTCTTTTTTTTTTCTTTCTTATTTGTGTGTATTTTTATATATATATAATTTTGAAAAATAATCACTATGGGTTTAAAATAATGATATAAAACTTAATTACTATAGAGCCGGAATTCTGAAAAAATAATTCCATGTTTGAAATATAAAACCAATCGAAAAAAAAATGTTGACATTATTTATTTATTTATTTATTATATATATATATTATGAGATTTCTTAGGAATTCTTCAAAATTTTATTTTGATTACAAATTCTTTAAACACTCAATTTTATCCCATTTTTGAGCTTACAAATTCTTTAAACACTCTAAGATTTGTATAAATTTGGAAATGCTCTTTCCTTATAAAAGTACCCAAAAAATATTTTTAAAAAGAAACTGTTTAGGATGATTCAAATGGTATAATTCTATTTGGTTTTTCATAACATATTGAATTTTGATGTTATCTAATTAAAAAATATTTATGATAGATTGTTAAACATGTTATGCTTCAAAGAATCGTATGAAATTGATCAGAACTATTTACTATTTTTATCATATTCAAATAATATTATATATTATAAATATAAATATAAAAATTAAAATATTAATTATTTTCTGTTATCTTTTCTCTCTTTTTTTTTATTTTCTTTATTTTCTTCTTTTTGTTAGTGGTTATTTATCAAGTGAACCATTTGCCTAATAAAATATTAATATTATATGATTCATAAAGTATTGTAGCTGATAAAATTTAACGACGTAAAAATATAAAGATGTGTTATGTGGGTCGAAAACAAAAATTTATGAAGTTAGAAAATTTCGTGTTGTAACACTCACGGAGGGAGGAATGGTTATTCGGTATCCTATGGATAAGATCACGTGACACTCTATTGAATTTGGGCCCACGCGATTACGTAGGGTCTATTCTTATAAACATGGCTTCACATAATTGTAAGAGCCTCCATGGTCTGATTTGGTTTAATTTTGAGTTAAAATAAGAATCAAATTATTCGGAACAATTCTAAGAGTTTAAGAACTAAAATCAAACTATATATATTATGAAACCGAGTCGATAAATAACAGTTCGATTTCGATTTAGAACTATAGTTCTAAGTGTAAGTATTTGTTGCATAATTTACGTTTAAAAAAATATATATTTATTTATTTTATTTTTCTGTTAAATATTTATTTTCTTTATTTATATTATTTTATTATATATTTTTTTATTACTTCTTTCATATTCTTACAAAGAGATATTCCTACTTCTATAAATTATGAATCATATTTTATTATCTTTTAATCTATTACTAATAGTTTATGAATTACATAATATTACAATATTATGATAAAAAAAAAGTAAAATAAAATAAATAGTATTTTTATTTTTTTTAATTATATATAATAAATAACATAAATATTATTAATAAGTGACAGATCAGTTTGGTTCTATACGATTTTTTGAAACTTAATTTGGGAACCGAATTATAAAGAATAATTTTTAATTATTTAGAATCAGAACCAAATTATTCATTAAAAAAATTGAACCAAACCATACAGTTTGGATCGATTCGAACCGATTTAATAATTTCAACAATTTTTTAAAGGGTAATTCGATATTAGGTCCCATTTTAAGTTTTTACTTACTGTTAGGTCCTAAAATTAGAATAACTTTCGTATAAATTCTATTTTGAAATTAGATTCCGAAAATACTCTTACTACATTTCATGTCTTTGCGCCTATTAGAGAAATCCTTTGAGCATCTTTGAGAAATTAGTTATTTGATTAAACCATAGAAAACGATATTAAAAAATGGTAATAAGCCTAATGGAATGAAAATAATATCAAAAAAATGATACGCTATTAAGTTAAATCATAGAAAATAATACACTATTTACTAGATACGAAAATATTGTATAATTTTTTGTGATTTTAGCAAATTGTATATCATTTTCTATATGTTTAAAATGATACGCTATTTGGTTAAATTACAGAAAATGATACATTTAGTGTATTATTTTCTGCAATAGGAGTACGTGATATATTTAGTGTATCATTTTCTGTAATAAGGGCACGAAAGTATTGTATAATTTTTTATGATTTTAACAAATAATGTATCATTTTTCGTGTGTTTAAAACAATACGTTATTTGATTAAACCACATAAAATAATATATTTCGAGTATCATTTTCTACAACACGTGATACATTTAGTGTATTATTTGCTACAACATGAGTACACATAATATTTTCTCATGTATTATCTTCTGCAACTCATAATTTAAAAGAAATTATGTACCGAAATCTGTATAATCAAAATTTGTATATAAGAAATCGTGATACAACCATCACGCCTTAACCACAAATAAAGAGCCAATTTTCAACGTGTAAAAATTACTAGAAATGGCTTCAACACTGTCTTTTTTCCCGTGTGGATCTTTTTAATACGATTGTGTGTATATTCAGGTCATATTTTGAGACTCTGAATGTCTCTAGATTACGTTATTGTGAAATAAAAAATATTTAAAAACAAAAAAATACAAATAGTGAAATAAAAAGATATGATAACAATCCTTCTATATATATCGAGTTGTCATTACTAACAACTAAGGATATATATGTCATAATATTTTAAAAAAATTTAAAACAGAACTTGGTAGAATATGAAAATTTTAAAAATAACTTATTCATAAATAATATTTCAAACTAAAATTTATCTATAATTTACACTTTTTTAAACACCCCTACATAATTGTATGACAATAAAAATATTGGAACACGTCACTTGGTCCCTAGAGCACCAAATATTTTTTTTGGGGGTGATATTTTGAAAACTCCAGCTTAGGTCTAGTTTGAGATAAAATAAGCGTGTTCGAATTTTTTTGAAAGTTTTTTATTTTTTAATCAATTTTTTCTTTATTCGATTTATATCGATAAGAGGAACTTAAAAAATAAAACATTTCTATAAAAAGATGAAAAGGTTCACTAATTAAAGATTATAAAAAACTTAATCTGACTTATTTAGTTTATTTTTATCCTTTTATTTGTTATTTATTACTCAGCCAAATATTATTTGATAAATAATTTTTTTCTTAATAAAGTAAAGCTAGCTCATTAACACCAAAATAACACCTAAAACAGAAAGCCAAGCCCGGCAGACCAAGCTACGAAGGCAGAGCATACTAGGACGGCTAGCTACTAAATGATAAAAAATAAAAAAAAAACTCAGTAAAAATTTAAAAAATAAAAATAAAAATAAAAAATATCAATATAACACTATTCCAAACAAGACCTTAAACGAAAAAGCAAAAACGAAGAAACATGAAAAAGAGTCTCTTGGATTTGTTGCAAGTTGCCCAAGTTATTGACTTTTTTTGCAACAAGTTCAATTGGGAGATGAGCTTTAGACAACATCTTGGCAACCTCCACAAGCTTCACTGCTTCAGGGATGGCACCCTTCACAGCGTCGTGTGAGCAAAACCTCTTCGCCCATCCGACCAGGCTGGGTGCATGTCTTGGTTTCATCAAGCAGCTTGACGTCCCTCGTCTTCTCCCTCAGCCACCCCAAGAAGCACCGAAAGGCAATAACTAGATATCCGACTGTGTCGCCACCAAAGAAATTCTTTCCTTTGCTACACTTGGCAAAAGCGTTCTCCAATAGCACCACCCCTTCTTTCACTCGCTCTAACGCCACCATTTTTGCCTCCTCAACATTCGCCATTCGAATCTCCCTTGTTGCCGGAACCACTACGCAATCGGTCAAATTACATCTCATAATATACTATTAGAAAGATTTCACGACAAAATGTTTGTCAAAGTTGGGATAATTTGTTCTAGCTGAAAATATGAACTTATAGAATATAATTAAAAGAAAAAGATTATGACTTTAAACAAAAGTTATAAATATTTGTTAAGATTGTAAACTTATGTTATGTTTGATTTAATAAAATTCAATTTGGAATGAAGTTCATTTAATTGAAATAAAATTGTTATTCCATCGTTTAATTAAATAAGAAGGGACATTCCACACAATAGAATGCCCATTCTTAATAACATGGTCATTCACATTTCATGGAATGACCTTTCTATTAGAAGCGAGGAGTGACCATTTTATTCATCTTTATTTCTTTTGAGACGAAAATACATGCCTATTTTACAAAATAATTATATTTCATAGACTCCTACCCTAACCACTATTTTCTTCCCCACTTCTACTTTCTCCACCACCCTCATCATCACTATTCTATACCTCATACCCTAAACTCTGAATTTTTAACCTCAACTCTCATATCCTGAATGCCTGAGCTATTAAATCCATGACCTTTGACCCCTATTCCTACACCATGGACCCCTAGTCCTTAACCCCCGAACCATAACCTCTAACCCCTACTCCTACACCTTGGACCTCGATCATTGACCCTAGACTCTAGCCTCGACCCTAGACTCTGACTCTCTAACTCCAAATCTCAAACCCTAAAACTCGACTTTTGACCTTGTGACACTGAATCCCCCTAACACGTAGATCCCTAAAACCCTAAAGTCCCAAAACTGGATCTCGACCCCCACCCTAGAGCACTAAACCCCAACATTTGGATACTGAACCCTCAATTCTAAACCCCCAACCTCTGAACTCCCAACCATCCAAACCTCTAACCTTGAAACCCCTGACCTTTGATCCCCCAACCACCTAGACTCTCGACTCTAGTCCCCAAATTCGTTTACTGTCACAACTACCACTGTCATCACCAACATCGTCACTTCACATAGCAATTATAATTTTGTCTAACATATTAAGCATAAGAATTAGAATGATAATTTTATTTTTTGGGTAGCAGCAAACATTAGAATAGAAATTACCATTCTCACCTCATTCTAGTACAACCTCAATTCTATCCCTAATTGGAAATTATTCTAATGAACCAAGCACTACCTTGTAGTTTTTTTTTATAAAAAAAATAAAAGTAAACTTGTAACTTAAAATAGTAGAATTTGTATTTATTTATTTAAAATCAAAAATTATAATAAAAAATCTAGAAGTTCACTTATTTGAAATTTTTTATTTTTGTTGAACTACAAACTAAAAATTATAATCTAAAATGTTAACAAACACCCCATCATCCAAAATGATGTGCTAACGTTTCATTTGATTCAGTAGATCACAGGTACATCAATGAAAGAATTTATATATATATGTCGTGGTTCCAATCTTGAATTTGATTAATTTATAGAATGGAACTAATCAATTTTATGAAAAATAAATCTTATGCTAATATTTTACGTAACAATAAAGAGGATGACAACAAATGATTAATATTTCTAGTAACAAATAAATAAATGATTGATATTAAGCTTGTGTTTTGGTTTTTTTTTTTTTTTGTAAAAAAATCAATGTCAAATCAGGTAGAAAAAGTTAAAAAAAGCTTTGTTAAGCCAAGTTAGTTAGGCTTTAAGTTAAAAAACTTTCAAAAAAGGTAGCTCAAACGGAGGCTAAGTGTCATATGCCGTTGCCAAGGATTACTTTACAAGTCATAACATTTTTTTAGCAAAGAACAAGGATGGTAATGAGGCGGGATCAACGCTCTGATGTTTCTTTTTTTTTTTCCCTCAGTATCTTACTATTTTACTGGGCAAAAAATGAAGTAATCTAATCATATAATTAACTTAATTACTTGTATGAATGATCTTTTTAATAAATAAATAAATTATTGATATTAAGTATCATATGCCGTTGTCAATAATTACTTTACAGGTCATAATATTTTTTTAGCAAAGACTGAGGGTATTGGTAATGAACCATATTTTTTTAGCAAAGATTGAGGATGATAATGAAGTAGGATCAGGGATCTGATGTCTCATTTTCTTTCAGTATTTTAATGGGGCAAGGATTAAGTGATCTAATCATATAGTTAACTTAATTACTTATATGAATTATCTTTTTAGTATATAAATAAAGGATTAATATTAAATATCATATATCATTCCAAATGATTACTTTACAAATCATAACTTTTTTTTAGCAGACTTAGGATGGTGATGAAGTCAAATCAAGAATATGATGTCTCATTTTTTTTTTTGAGTATCTTATTGGGGCAAGAATCAAGAGATCTAATCATATAATTAACTTAATTACTTATATGAATTATCTTTTTAGAAAATAAATAAATGATTGACATTAAGTATCATATGCCTTTGCCAGGGCTTACTTTATAGGTCCTAACATTATTTTAGCAGAAACTGAGAATGGTAATGAAGTGAAATCAAGGCTTTGATGTCTCATTTTTTTTCGGTATCTTATTGGGGCCGGAATTAAGTGATTCAATCATATAACTACCTTAATCAAGTGATCCAATCATAAAACTAACTTACTTACTTATACGAATGATCGTTTTACTAAATAAATAAATAATTGATAAATATTATCATATGCGGTTGCCAAGATTACTTTACATGCCCTAACAATTTTTAAGGAAAGACTAGGATGGTAATGAGGTGGGATAAGGGCTCTGATGTCTCATTTTCTTAACTGATTCAATCATATAATTAACTTAATTGGTTATATGAATGATATTTCTATTAAATTTTATAACATAAACGATTTAAATTATAAAAATTGATCAGCATAAACACTATAAACAAATAGAAGTCTATCACACAAAAAAAATTAACGTGACAAAATATGAGTTTAATTTATCATTTTAAGTAATTCGTTTTTTGACTGCATTTAAGATTTAGCCTATGTTTGAACTAATTTTTTTAAAATTTTTTTACTTAAAAGTCTCTTGAGAAACCCACTTATTTAGTTTTAGTTGGCTTTTTTCACATATTTTTATATTTACTTTTTTAAAAAAAACTAAAAAATCAAAAAACTTATAAAAAAAATGAAAAATTAGTCTTAGGTTCTTAAAGTAGTATTAATTTTTTTTTTCATCCACTATAAAAAAATTTAACGCGCGAGATTCAATTTGATATTTGAACAGATAAATTTATCTATGCATTTTTCAAAGTATACAGATAAATTTATCTGTCTTGCATAAATAAGCATATAGATAAATTTATCTGTATGAAGAACACTGTACCTTTTTAAAACACGTATAAAATACACAGATAAATTTATCTGTCTTGCATAAATAAGGAGACAGTTAAATTTATCCTTATGAAGAACATTATGTCTTTTCAGAACACGTATAAAGAAGGAATCTGGGTGTGATCCACGATTCGGGTCCGAGACCCGAGGCACTGGCCTGGGCCCAAATACCATCAGCAAGAGAGGAGATCGACCCTGATATGAAGGGGGATTGGCCCAAACCAGAATAGTTGCAGTTTAGTTCCCAATACGCATTAAATGCGAAATGATGGAGGAAAGTACAAGCATGCAATGTGACAGGGTCTGACATGACAAGCATTAAATGCTATCTTTCCCCACGCGCCAGGGGAGTTCGGCCCAAAGGACGGCCGAGATGGGAAAATTACGATGATGCGACGGTTAGCGAACCATCACCGCCGTTGAGTCAGTGGCGGTGTCAGTGGAAGATAAAGTGGTAGGGACGTGACAGGTATATGTATGTGTCAGAACTGGGTTAAGAACTGTAGCAAGTGAGGTTTCTTACTATAAAAGGGAGGAGGCTAAGCCAACAAAGGGGGGTAAGACGTTTTTCATCTGAAAGAAGTTAATTATTTTCCTGATACCTTCTTCCTACTTCTAACTTGAGCGTCTGAGGGGCTCCCGGCAGTTGGCCGTCGGTTAGCTCACGTGTGTTTCACTTTTGCAGAGGTAGAGTTATTAGCAGGATCGATCGGGCTGGATTCGACTGAAATAAATTTAATTTACGGGCCTTCACCGTACATTTGGCGCCGTCTGTGGGAAATCCAGTTACTACAGGTTGTTAAACTGATCATGGCAACCCCTTCAAAGGTACCAACCGTCCTTGATGAACACACCTCACCAGATGAGGAAAGAAGGCGACGGGTACAAAGAAAAGATGAGAAGAAATCGGAAGATGGGGCAGCGAGAGCTCTGGAGCCAGAGTTTGCCCAGGAATCTACAATCCATGTGATGGGAGAGGAAATAATGAGGCTTCGTGCCTCTCTGAAGACCCACGAGTTGAAGCAGCGAGAGCAAGACCCACAAGTCCAGGTGGGGAGCTCGCATAATGGAGAACGTGAGCAGTCGGGAACCAGGGGAAGAACAGGAGCGCGTGGAATCACTCAGGAATTAGGGAAGATACTCAAAGAGTTCACTAAGAAAAGAGACAAGGAACGTTCAGACGGGGACAGTAGCCAAACCCCGAAGAATCCCCAACAAAAGAAGTTGTTCTCGTGAAAGGATGACATAAGGAAGGAGGGTGGTTCACGATCAGCGTGTAATACGACAGTGGAAATGGATGAAGAGTGGGGCGAAGCAGGGACCACATCATTTGCCCAGTACATAGATGAGGCGGAACCACCAAAGAGTTTTTTCGTCCCCAGATTCAAGTCCTATGATGGGCGATCTGACCAAAACACCCACATCAGCCACTATTAGTAGATGATGGCGTTGTGGTGCAGTAATGACACGCTCATGTGCAAAGTCTTCCTGTCCAGTTTGGGAGAGGCTGGCTTGAGATGGTTTGATCGGTTGCTGCCACGATCGATTACGAGCTGGAGGGATCTCTTAAAAGGTTCGTGGCACGTTTTGTCACGAATACAAAAATCTCAAAAGAGATCGATTCCCTAATGACTCTCCGAAAGAGGAAAAGGAATCCTTGAGGGATTACATAAGAAACTATTGGGAGGTATATAACGATATAAAGAACTACAACGAGAAGCTGGCCGTGGCATCGTTTAAACATGGACTGCAACTCGGAGGCAAGTTTAGGGCCTCTTTGACGAAGAAGACACCCCACAATATCTCGGCACTGATGAGTTATGTGGAACAATACATTCGGGTGGAGGAGGACGTAGGGAAGACAGAGGCAGAAGTAAAACCGAAGGAGCGAAGGCCGAGCCCAAATAGACCCAAGAAAGTCGATTTGGTGCAAACAAGGGGAAGTCCGTCGTAGCCGAGCAAAAGACCAAGGGAAGAGCGGACAGGACCTCATGTCCGGTTAGGGGGAAACTATGGAAGAAGGGAAGTCCACACCATATTCAAGGACTCGATTCACAAGATTCTACCTCTAATCAGGGATATGCCCTATTTCGCGTGGCCGCCCAGGCTTCCTGTTTTTGTCATACGGGCGGCAGAGGAAAAAGGGACACCATGGAGGTGTTCTTACCATAGGGAGAAGTGCCATAAGACGGAGGACTATCGAGCCTTCAAAAAGCACTTGAAGGATTTGGTCCAGCAAGGACATCAAAAAGAATTCATAGAGGAGAGAGTAGATCAAAGGGTGCCCACACCCTCGAGGCGAGAAGAACAAGCCGCCAAACTAGCCAGTCATGGGACCATCCATGTGATTCATGGAATCGCCGAGCAGAAACAGACGATCTCTATGCGGGGGCAGTTGCGCAGGCTTGGCCATATAGCCGAAGTGATGAAAGTCCAGATGATCGTAGGGAAGAGGACAAGGGTGGAGAGTAGCGAGGGCATTACGTTCACCGACGAGGATGCCGAGAGGGTGCAACATCCCCACACTGACGCATTGGTCGTGTCCCTCAATATAGCAGGGTTCAACGTTAAGCGAGTGTTAATAGACCAGGGAAGCTCGATCGAGGTAATGTACTACGGTTTATACGCAAAACTTGGTCTTCACGCCCAAGACTTGATCCCATCACGAACCCCACTTGTGGGCTTCGATTAACAACCAGTGTGGCCTATGGGGAGAGCCACGATCCCAGTTAGGATAGGAACGATGGAGTCCCTAACCGAGTTTCTGGTAGTGGATGTTCCCTCTGCCTATAATGCTATCATGGGGCGGACGTGGTTGCATGAACTGAGGGCAGTCTCCTCTATGTATCATCAAGTGTTGAAGTTTCCCACCAAGAGCGGAGTGGAAGTGGTTTACGGAGACCAGGCCGTGTCCAAAAACTGCTTCGTGGTAGCCTTGAAGGCAGAAGAAGTCAAAACGATTGAGACACAATCAGGGGCCATCTTGGAGGATGTAGGGACGAAAGCCAAGGACAAAGCTGTCGAGGAGCTCGAGATGGTCTTGATCAATCCAAACAACCCCAAGAGATTTTTCCTGATCGGTTCCACTCTAGCCAAGCATCTAAGGCAAGAATTACTGCAGCTGTTGCAGTGTAACATCGAGGCTTTCGCATGGACACCCTACGAAATGCCAGGAATAGATCGGACCTACATTAGCCATGCCTTGAACGTCAGCTCAGTGTTGAAGCCGATCATGCAGAAGGGGCACCGTTCGGCACCACACCACACGGAGGCTGTCACCGAGGAGGTAAAGAAGCTGTTGGAGGCTAGGGCAATAAGAGAGGTACAGTATCCGGAGTGGCTATCTAATACAGTGGTCATCAAAAAGAATGATGGAGGATGGAGAGTATGCGTGGATTTCACCAACCTCAATAGAGCATGTCCGATGGATTGTTTCCCACTTCCCAAGATTGACCAGCTCGTAGACGCCACAGCGGGGCACCAACGCATGAGCTTCTTGGACGCGTACAGGGGGTACCACCAGATCGCGATGCTTGACGGCGATCAGGAAAAGATGGCGTTTCTAACCCCACGCGGGACCTATTGCTACAAAGTAATGTCGTTTGGCCTAAAAAATCCCGGGGTAACTTTTCAGAGAATGGTGACCAAGATGTTCGCTGACGTATTAGGAAAGACAATGGAAGCCTATGTTGATGACATAGTGGTGAAATCAAGGAGAGAGGAGGACCATATGGCCGACCTCCAAACCGTGTTTGATGTTCTCAAAGCCCATCGCCTCCGCCTCAATGCGGCCAAGTGCGCGTTCGGCGTCGGTTCATGGAAGTTCCTTGGTTTTCGGGTTACAAACCGGGGTATTGAAGCCAGCCTGGACCAAATCAAAGCCATCTTGGAGGTACGAACGCCGTGCACGGTGAAGGACGTGCAAAGGCTAACAGAGATGACGGCGGCCTTGAACAGGTTTATCAGTCGGTCCCCAGACAAAAGCCGTGCGTTTTTCTTACCATGAAGAAGGGATAGCAGTTCAGTTGGAGTGAGGAGTGCAAACAGGCTCTCCAAGGATTGAAAGCGTACCTGTCATCTCCACCTTTGCTTCCGACGCCAAAGAATGGGGAAACGCTGTTCCTCTACCTAGCAGTTTCCTCACATGCCGTAAGTGCTGTTCTTGTCAGGGAGGAGGAGAAGCAGCAGAAGCCAGTTTATTATGTTGGCCACACTCTCACCAGTGCCCAAATAAGGTACTTGTCATTGGAAAAGTTAGCGTATTCGTTGCTGATAGCATCGCGCATGTTGCAGCATTATTTCTAGGCGCATGCAATCATCGTGATCACAAAGTATCCTTTGAGAGCTATGTTCGCCAAGGCGGACTTGACAGGACGGATGACCAAATGGGCCATCGAGTTGGGGGAGCACGACATCAGCGCCAAGTGTTGGCCGACTTTGTCGCCGAATTCTCTTGGGCCACCCCAGGAACGAAAGAGGCGGGGGAGGACAAACTAGCTGTTCTGCATAGTTCACAGGGAGTATGGAGGCTCCACGTGGACGGGGCCGCAAACAACAAGGGCGCATGTGTGGGAACGGTCCTCACGTCTCCGGACGGCACTATATTGGAACAAACCTTGCGGTTAGAATTCCACGTATCAAACAACAAGGCAAAATATGAGGCACTATTGGCAGGCTTAGGAGCTACTACGAAGCTTGGTATAGCCGATCTAGAGGTCTTCAACGATTCCCAGTTGATAGTTAACTAGTTGACGGGGAAGTACGAGGCCAGAGATGACCGCATGACAAGATACGTTAACAAAGCCAAGGTGGCAATGGGCCAATTTTCGACGTGCAAAGTTGAGCAAGTGAGCCGAGCAACCAATAGTCACGCAGATTCACTGGCTAGGCTTGGCTCGGCAATCTCGGCAATAGCAGAAAGGGCCGTAGTGGTGAAACTTCTGTCAAGATCAAGCATAGATGTCGCTCCGAGCTCACGGGAAATCTTACCGACCAAACAGACTCCCACATGGATGGAGTCCATTACCTCCTTCTTGAGGGACGGAACATTGCCCCCAGAAAAGAAGAAGGCGCATAAAGTCAGACTGAAAGCCGCAAGGTTTTGCCTAAGTCAAACCAACAGGTACGCTTCTTGTGCGTACACCCCAGTTTGGTAGAGGATCTCCTTTATGAAATCCACGATGGTATTTGCGGGAGCCACACAGGAGGACGATTGCTAGCGCATCAGGCTATCACCCAGGGGTACTGGTGGCCCTACATGCAGAAAGATGCACAGCAATATGTAAGAAAGTGTGAGAAGTGCCAACTTTTCTCCCCTCATCCACCAGCCCGTGGGAAAATTAAACCCACTTACCAGCCCCTGGCCATTCGCGCAGTGGGGTTTGGATATTGTCGGACCATTCTCCAGAGTGGCTGGAAATAGAAAGTTCATGGTAGTGGCAACAGACTACTTTACCAAATAGATCGAGGCCGAACCACTCGCTAGTATACGGGAGGCTGATATGAAACGATTTGTGTGGAAGAATGTAGTAACGCGATTCGGGATCCCCCGTGCGCTTGTTTCAGATAACGACACTCAATTCGACGGGCGATTGTTTTATCAATTTTGCGCCGAACTAAACATAGCATTCTACAATTTCACCTCGGCATATTCGCAGTGCAATGGACATGCAGAGGCCTCAAACAAAACTATCTTGGCTGGACTGAAAAGGAGGCGGGAAAAGATGAAGGGGAGGTGGGTGGACGAGCTACCCCACGTCTTATGAGCCTATCATACTATGCCTCGACACTCCACCGGGAAAACACCGTACTCAATGGCTTATGGCATCGAGGTCGTGATACCTCTGGAAATAGGTCTCCCAATGATGAGGTCAGAAAATTTCGATCCCGAGCGAAATGGGGAACTGCTCGCCAAAGACCTAGATTTAGCAGAAGAACGCAGAGAGGAAGCACTCCTAAGGATAAGCTCCTACTAACAGGAGATAAGCCGAGAATACAACAAAAGGGTCAAGCCAAGGAAGTTCGTCCACGGCGACCTAGTCTTGAGAAAAGTTATGGGGAACACGAAGATCCTGGGAGAAGGGAAAATGGGTCCGAATTGGGAAGGATCGTATGTAGTTAAAGCAGCTGCCGGGCCTGGAGCTCATTATCTCCGGGGAGTGGAAGGAAAAAACGTACCGAGGCCATAGAACACGGCCAATTTGAGGGTCTTTTACTACTGAGCTTGTATCCTGTTTTCTATTTTGTGTGAATATCAATGAAGAATCATCTCTGTTTGTTCGGACTTTAATCTCAGGGTTTCTAAAAGGAGGCCTGTTCGGCCTGAGGATAGAACATCCTCTCAAGAGCTGTCTAGCTCTCAGGGTTTCTAACAACCCCTCGTGGAAGGAGGCCCGTTCGGCCTGAGGATAGAACATCCTCTGAGGAGCTGTCTAGCTCTCAGGGTTTCTAATAACCCCTCGTGAAAGGAGGCCCGTTCGGCCTGAGGACAGAACATCCTCTCAAGAGCTGCCTAGCTCTCAGGGTTTCTAACAACCCCTCATGGAAGGAGGCCAGTTCGGCCTGAGGATAGAACATCCTCTCAAAAGCTATCTAGCTCTCAAGGTTTCTAACAACCTCTCGTGGGAGGCCCGTTCGGCCTGAGGATAGAACGTGTTGGTTCAGTTCGTGATCGATGAGAAGAATGGAAATACAGTTATAAAACCATTCAATTAATCCATTCAATCATAAAACAATTCAATTCATCCATCCAGTCATAAAGGAATTCAGTTTTGCTCATCAGTACATAAAAAAAGGGGGGATGGAATTGCGGCCTTACAAGGGGCCGAACAGACGCACATCCACAAAAAGAAAAACAACAAAACGAAAACCATAATAATGTAATAACGATTTATGCTTGGTCATCCTCCACTGTTTCAGCCTGCTCTCCATTCCTTTCTTCGTTGCCGTCATTTGGGATTTCCACCACCTCCTCTCCGTTAAAGGCATGACCGCTAGCGGCGGTGTCGCGGATGTCGCCATGAAGTAAAGGGGGGAGGGATGGGGCCGCCTCATGGTCCGTCGGTGCAGTCTCACCTACTTGTTCTTCAGCGACGACAGCGGCGTCAGCCTAGGTAGGAGGTTCGCTCCACAGAGGGGAATCCAATGGGACCCCAGCTCTCTCAAGTGCTTTCTTGTAGCCTATCGCAAGAAGTTCGACTCTAAGGCCGATTACCTCCTTGGCAAAGTGGGCACCACACTCATCCCACTCCTGCTGCCAAGCCACATCATCTTTTTCCGCCCTAGACGCCTCCAGGTCGATGGCAATCTTCCTTTGAACCTCAGCTTCGGCCTGGGCCACCTCCACTTGCTGCTGGAGTTCGGCTATAGCTGCAGCATTTTCCTCTTTAGATCTCTTAGCCTTTTCTTCGATGGCCTTCAGCTTTGTCTCCAAACCCTGACGGGCAGAAGATGAGACAACCTGGTCGGCCTCCAGGTCTTTGAAGCGCTGCCTGGCTTGAGTGAGAGCCTTGGCAGCCCTCTTGGTCTCGCGAGACACTTCGGTGCAGCGATCATAAAGGAGGGTCGTGGCCTAGAGGTGCTGCATAGAAACCGTTGAGTTACAAAAAAAAACAGACAAATGAATGAAATGCAAAATAGGAAGCGAAAGGTGAAATAATCAAGTTAGAAAAAAGTTACCCCCGACACCAAGTTGGAAGACCCTATCAAAAAGGGCTGGAATGGATAAGGCAGAGTGGTCGGCCATAACCAGTGGAAGGGCCAACCCGTGGGCCAGATTATGAGCGACACTCCTAACCTTGGAGGAGTCGTTGACGTTGACTTAGCGACCAGAGACAATGAATTCGGGTAACCAAGGGGCAGGGGCTTCGACCTCCCTTTCTGGAGGGAGCTCAGCCACTGGGGTTCCATCTCCCCGGATAAGATGACGGCGTTGTGTTGACCGTTCGACTGAAGGAGGAAAGCTTGGGAGGCTGGTGCCGCCGCCGACAGGGAGAACCGTGGGTGCGGCCTGTTTCGGCTCTGGAGAGGGAAGTGGGGCCGGTGGAGTGGTCTCGCGAGGCAGAGCGGGGGCCAAAATCCTCACGGCCGGTGTAGCGGATGTACTGGCAATCGATAGGCCCAGTACGATCGTTCTCAAATCAAATGTCCTCTACCGAGGCATCTCTCTTCTTCGGCTCCTTGAAGGGGAGGAGAGGCTGGACGGGGAGGAGAAGCTGGTTCTTGCATGGAACCTCTAGGTCGAAGGACCCTCCGATAGCGCGACACGTAATCCAAAAGGTCTGGAGCAGAGCGGGTCTCGCGTAGATTGAGGCAGCGTTGCACTTTGACAAATCTGGCCTGCCTTTTCTTCTTCTTAGCGAGAGATACAGCTGCGAGAGGGAAACAAAACATATAAGCGACGACAATAAAACGGCGATAAATAACACAAGTAGAATAACAAAGGCGAACGACGGCCGAACTGACTTGGACTCCCAGGAACCCATGGGATTGAGCGGCTAGTAAGTCTAGCGTGGTTGGGAAGAAATTCAAAGTCCCCCCTACGAAGATGTAGTCGTCGCTGTGCTTGTCCGAGTCGGGGAGATCGTGCACCATCTGCTGGGCAACACTCCTCTGACGGAGATAGTAGGTGCCATCGTGGCACGCTATAGTGTAGTTGTGGAAGATCTCTGGGACGCCGAGATCTAACTCGTATCGCCGATTGATCTCAGCCACTTCCATGACTATTTTAATAAAGTTGATAGATACTTGGAAGGGGGTGAGGCGACATATGGCCAACATTTCCCTCAAAAGGGGGTCAATGGGAAAACGTACCGCAGCCGCGACTATGGAGGCTATGGGAAAAACTACTTCAATTCCTCTGGGAACGAAGTGAGAGCCAGAAAGGTTAGGGTCATCGGGATCGCAGTAGCGAAGGGTAACGGTTGAAGGGATGTGGTACCTAGACCTAAAAGAGGTAAGTGTCGTGGGGGTGTTCACCTCTTTCAAAAACTTTCCCTTCCTCGCCATGGCTGGTTAAGGAGAGTAGGAAATAGCAGAGGGAAAGATGCAGAATAAAGAAAAAGGGAAAGACAACAGAAAATAGGGACTTACAGGCTGCGAGTTCGTCGGACAACTAAAGCCAAAGGTCCAGAAGAAGGATGTTAGGGATGCTCTCAACAATCACCGTCAAGGTCGCCGAAAGCATAGGAAAAGGCTGGAGTCGAGTAGGGCAAAATCGATAGAAATGCGAGAAGAGAAAACTGAGGCCAGGAACTCCATTTTATACATGGGATATATTCTCTCCCTCTAAACTCCCTCTAAGCGTTTAAAGCATCAACGGTCACCTCGAGGAGACGAGGTGGCGCCTTCTTTTGCCTCGGGACTATGTGAAACGTCCCTGTATGCCCCACTTTGGCAAAGACACGTGGCAGGATATTTATGAGGCCATTAAGTGTGAAAATGGCGGCGGCGGCGCAATAAGTATGGCTGATCTGGAGTTGAGAGTCGAATCAACTTTCCTCGGGCTCAGCCGGAGGGAAGTTAAGGGGTAAATGAAGGGGATGCGGAACAAGAAAGGATCTGGGTGTGATCCACAATTTGGGTCCGGGACCCGAGGCACTGGCCTGGGCTCGAATACCATCAGCAAGAGAGGAGATCAGCCTTGATATGAAGGGGGATCAGCCCAAATCGGAACAGTTGCAGTTCAGTTCCCAATACGCATTAAATGCGGAATGATGGAGAAAAGTACAGGCATGCAATGCGACAGGGTCTGACATGCCAGGCATTAAATGCGATCGTTCCCCACGCACCAGGGGAGTTCGGTCCAAAAGACAACCGAGATGGAAAATTTACGACGATGCGACAGTTAGCGAACCATCACCGCCGTTGAGTCAGTGGCGGTGTCAGGGGAAGACAAAGTGGCAGAGACGTGACAGGTATACGTATGTGTCAGAACTGGGTCGAGAACTGTAGCTAGGGAGGTTTCTCATAATAAAAAAGAGGAGGCTGAGCCCACAAAGGGGGGTAAGACAGTTTTCATCTGAAAGGAGTTAATTATTTTCCTGATACCTTTTTCCTACTTCTAACTTGAGCGTCGGAGGGGCTCCTAGTAGTTGGTCGCCGGTTAGCTCACGTGTGTTTCACTTTTGCAGAGGTTGAGTTATTAGTTGGATCGATCGGGCTGAATTCGACTGAAATAAATTTAATTTACGGGCCTTCCCCATACAGGTAAAAATCTAATAAATGATAATTTTAGGCTACTTTTCGTGTCTCACAAAGTTCTCACTAACAAACTATGAATTGAATACCACTCATAACGATATAACAGAACCCTAAGTTAAAAACGATTTGTGCCGGTAGTGCTCGAACGTTGGACGAACGCTTAGTGAGCGCACTATACTAGAAAGACTAGTCCTCGAGCGCCCAACGTGCGCCTGCTTCTGGACTGACTCACACTCAAGCACCTAGCTAGAGCCTAACAAGTGCTCTGCTAACTCTGGCTTTTGAAATTCCGTGCTTGGTGCTTATTAGGCACTACACATCCCAACAATCTCCCATTTGGAGACTAATCCAGTAACTAACCCAATACCATTATCCAAAAAATATTGGCATCACTTAACAAATCAACTCAACAGCATCAAACCCCGTCTTCAAGCTAAAAGACCAACTGAAGTTGAATATAGCTTTAATTTCTCTATGGTGATCGTATTTGTTAACATGTCAGACAGATTCTCACTGCCATGAATCTTTTTTAGAGATAACACCACATCATCCAAAAGCGAGCGAATGAAATGATATCTCAATTGAATGTGTTTCATTCTAAAATAAAATACCGAGTTCTTTGCAAGATGAATAGCACTATGATTATCACTAAATAGAACATTGCTCACCTTCTTCCTACCAAATTCATCTAGAAAACACTGTAACCAAGTTATCTCCTTACTAACTTCAGTAACGGCGACATGCTCAGTTTTCGTCATAGAGAGCCACTATCTTCTGCAATTGAGACACCCTCGTACTACCTAAAGTAAAAACATACACAGTTGCACTCTTTTTATGATATGTGTCACCACCCAAGTCTGCATCTACAAACCTGTGTAAATTCATCGGACCCCGTCTGAAATATAACGCTGCATATGTAGTACCTCTAAGATATATGAGAATTCATTTCATTGCCTCCCAATGCTGCTTTCATGGATTTCTCATATACTTGCTGATGACTCTCATTGCATGTGATATGCCCAATCTAGTATAAACCTAAGTTAAGAATCCATTTCACTTCCTCCCAATGCTGCTTTCACAAATTTCTCATGTACCTGCTGACGACTCTCACTGCATGTGATATGCCCGATCTAGTACAAACTATAGTATACATTAGGCTTCCGATGACTAACGCATATAGAACCCATTGCATGTAGTCCTTCTCTTGCTCAGTTTTAGGTGACTGATCCATAACAAGTTGGAAGTAACTAACCCATGGTGTACTTACAAGTTTTGCATTCTGCATCCCGAATCTGTTCAAAATTTTCTTTACATATTCTCCATGTGACATCATCAAAGTCCCTGCAATTGTGTTCCTTTTATTCCTCATCCCGAGAATCTATTTTACAATACTAAAATTTTTTATTTCAAACTATTTTTACAGCTGTCTCTTTAATTCATTTATCTTTTACATGTTTGACCCGACAATAAGCATATCATCGACATACATAAGTAAAATAATATAATTGTCATCAAACCTCTTGAAGTAGCAGTAGTGATCTGCCTGACATCTGACAAAATTGTTGTGGCTCTTAAACTCTTCGAACTTCTTATATCATTGTCTCGGTGCCGGGTTTCAATGCATACAAGCTCTTCTTAAGTCTCTATACCAATTCCTTTTTTTCATGTGCTGTAAATTTCTATGGCTTATATATATCTTAATCACATCCATCTGCGCAAGGTACAGATAGTCTTCAATTTGCATCTTATAGAATTCGAAGTCTACAGAGGTGAAGTTCTCGATCTTGACCTTTTCGTCTTTCGAAGCCATCATTTTCACTCAATGAACCAAGCTCTGATACCAGTTGTTAGGGCTTCAACCAACAAACTCCTGACAGAATGTTAAGACAAGCAATCACGAATACAAACAAAGGATAAGAATAAGATACAATTATATACACGAAACACGAGCTGTACGTGATTTGACAATTATGCCTACATCCACGGGTGGTGCAGATTTTCACTATGTAGAGCAAATATCCAAGATACAATAGTTTTAGGCTACTTTTCGTGCCTAATAGAGTTCTCACTAACAAACTATGAACTGAATCTCATAACGATATAACAGAACTCTAGATTAGAAATGATTTGTGCCAACAACGCTCGAGCACTTGACTAGCGCCCTATACTAAAAAGACTAGCCCTCGAGTGCCTAGCGAGCTCCGACTTTTGGACTAACTAGCACCCGAGTGCCTAGCTAACTAACGTTGTACTAGCACCGACTTCTGAAATTTCGTGCTCGGTGCTTATTAGGTTTTACACATCCCAACAAAAAATTATTTCCTAATTGAAAAATAACTATTTTCTTAATATTCCTGCCCATGTGATTGTTCAAACGGAGTGTATCAGTTCTAAGATACAACCCAATTGTTCATAATCTTTCTCATCCCATGTTTACGTCCACTAAAAAAATTTAAACAGGTCATGAATCAAAGCTGTCCATAAAACAATAACAAAATAATATAAAAATAGAAAATTTTCATTATAAATGCTATATTCGTTTTCACTCGAAATATACACGACTTTTAATTTTACTACACCACATAATAAGCTAGCTAGTTTGCCTTTATATAGAGTTTTAAAAAACTCCAATTAATTACCACCATTAAAATTAATAAACATAACTTATTTATTATTAAGTCTATTATATAAATATTTTATAATACTTAATGAATATACTACTACTAATAGCTTATTTAAGTTTGTAATGGACAATAATAAATATAAAAATAATTATTATTTTAAAACTTTAATTAAATAAATAATATGACAAGGGCATCGCGTATGTATGTTGGGATATTGTAGGATATAAAAAATAAGTTTAGTATATAATAAAATTTGTAGACTACTACTAATAGCTTTGGCTTAATTTTTTGAACCGTATTGTTAAATTATTTATTTAAGTTATTGAATCAGCAGTCCACTTGGGTTGCTACAAATGGTATCAGAATCAATCCTGATATATTTTATGCACGCTAATGGATTGTTTTGTGTTCGCTAATGAGCTACTATCTATATCCTAAATAGGAAAAGAACTTAGATTACACGACGAGAGCGTCGCGTATTTGCGTGAGAAATATTATAATATTCTATCATATATTGATGAGAGATAAAAATTAAATTTGATATATATATATATATATAGTTTTATCTGATGAAATTGTCCATTTTAAATGGATGGATCAAAATATAATCCTTTTATCTACCTCGGTTGATTACTAATTATGACATGTGAGGGAAATGTAAACCCTTCAAAATGAAGGCAACTTGTTTTCCGGAGACAAAAAAGTCACGACAGCATTTTTTGTGCAGATTCTTTACCTCACAATTGTACGATGTTTTGTGTAAAACTCGTTTTTTTGTACTTAGAAAGCATGTCCTAAGATCCTATGTATGTGTGAACATAATACTTAGGCTCGGAACTTGCTGTGCCTAAAAAAGGCTGCCCGGTCGTACTAAATTCTATTTGGGGATATTTGGAAAACACATTTTTATAATTAAATCTGTTAATTACGTTGAACTTATTGAATTTGTTTAGTATGTAAAATTTTATATTTATCTGATACTTATAATTAAGTGATTGAATAAGATCTTTTAATATTATTTTATAAATAAATAAATAAAAATTATAATTTAAAAAAATATTTTTAAATAAATATTACTCAATCACTTAATTTTAGATGTCGGATAAATCTGAATTTTTTTAATTAAACAAACTCAACAAGTTCTACGTAATAAACGAATTCAATCATAAAAATATATTCGCTAAATCACCTCAAACAAAGCGCAGCAAAATCCCGAATCCTAATACTTAACGTGAAATAGAGCATTAACATAGCTTGATATAAATTTTACCAAAAAATCTGACATTACTTTCGTACCATACCGACGTTCAAATTCTCACTACTCTTTAGATCTTGTCATAAAAAAATTATTATTTTTATAACAAAAATATAAAAAAACTCAATAAAAATAAAAATAAAAAAAATAAAATAAATCAATAAAATATTGTTCCCTTAAACGAGAAAAGCAAGAATGAAGAAACATGAAAAAGACTCTCTTGGACTTTTTGCAAGTTGCCCAAGTTCTTGGCATTTTTTTTTTGACGAGTTCACTTGGGAGATTGAGCATTAAATAAAATCTTAAGAAGTGCCACAAGTTTCTCTGTTTCTGGGATGACATCTTTAATAGCGTCGTGTGAACGAAATCTCTCCGCCCAACTGACCAAGCCGGGTGTCTTGGTTTCATCAAGCAATTTTACCTCCATCATCTTCTCCACCACCCTCAGCCACCCTAGGAAGCACCCAAAGGCAATATCCAGATATCCGACTTTGCCGCCGCCAAAGAATTGCTTTCCTTTGCTACACTTGGCAAAAGCATCCTCTAACAACACCACCCCTTCCTTCACTCGCTCCAATGCCGCCATTTTTGCCCATTCTCCCTCCGCCGTCCGGATCTCCCTAACTGCCGGAAACCACTGCACAATCTATCAAATTACAATAATAAACTTTACAACCAAAATGTTTACCCACGTCATTGATGTGCTACATCAATTTTTCATTTAAAGGAAAATGACTCTCATACTCTATTTTTGTACAAATTCACTTCTTTTTTTGGTAAATTTAGATGCTAAAAAGGGAGAGAGAGAGAGAGAGAGAGAGAGAGAGAGAGAGAGAGAGAGAGAGCGAGTGAGAGAGAGATTATTTTTGTACAAATAGAGAGACTGCGTTTGACAATAAAGGTACCTTATCATCAAGATAGGCCGCCCAAAAACCGGCCACGGCACAATCATAAGGATCAGAACGGAGGATGGACGGAGTAGTGAGCCACACCTCGTCAAGGTACTCGACAATAATCAAAGACACGCAAATGGGCTTGCTAGCGTGGATAAAAATCGGAATTTTCTTATATATGGGGTTGGATTTGAGGAGGAGTTCGCTTTTGGACCCAAACTTCTCTTCTAAAAACTCATAGTCTATGGACTTCAAGTTTAGGGCCATTTGAACTCGGTTCACGTATGGGCTGTCCCATGCGCCCAGAAGCTTTACGTCGCTCGTCGTTGCCATGGCGAATTCTTTCTCAAATGAAACCAACAGAGATCTCGTTAATGGTTATGCTGGAAAAAAAAAAAAGTAAAAATGTTGCAGTTTTTAGGTGCGTTTGATACTTTTGAGTTGATGGAGGCAGCTAGAGCTCTTGGTGTTTATAATTTATGGGTGAGGGTTGAGTCGAGGTAGGAGAAGAATAAGTGTGAACATGGAATTGGGAGTTGATGTATATGTATTTGACTTTGACTGAGATGGCACTGCACCATCTCCCAAATTCCAAAAGTTGTAGATAATTCCATGCGGCAAGAAATAAATAGATTAGTTTTCTTTTACATCACCCAACTCGTCATAGCTGGTTTTTGTGTTAAGGCCTGTTTAATTGTTTAGAAATAAATTAACGAATATAAAATGTCATTAAATGCATAGGTAAATATGATATTCAATAAATATAAAATACTATTAAATATGATATAAAGGGCAATTTTGTCTTTTAATGGAGAGGATATATTAAACCTTTCTTCTCCGGTATTTGCAATAAGGTCATATTTGTTTTGAGGGTAAAGATTAGAGAGTATTTAGTAGCCCCTCACTAATAATTCTAGGATAGTGTATTTAATGCATTGTTAATTTTATTTTTTATCCATTTTCATTTTTGGTTATTTCATGGAATATTAAAAATTATAATATCTAATTTTTTGTTTGTAAATTAAAAAATAAGTCTTATGCATAAATGAAAATAATACGTTATACAATTGTAGTCAAATTAACATGTAAACATTTTCTAAAATAGAAAAATATAAAAATAGTTTTTAAAGAAATAAGAAAAAAAAATAGTTTTTAAAATAAAAGAAAAACCAAAAATAGTCAAAAAATAAATAAACGGTTTAAAAAAATAATATTAAAAAAATAGTTAAAAAAATAAAATAGGTATTTTTTAATAAAAGAAAAATACAAAGAAAGAAAGTTTCTTAAAAATAAAAAGAAATAACATTTTTTAAAATAAAAAATAATTAAAGAACAGTTTTTAAAATAATTAAAAAAAAGTTTTAAAAATAATTAAAAAAGACTTTAAAATAAGAAATAATAAAAAATATTTTTTAAAAAAAATAATAATAAACAGATTTATTTTAAAAAAACAGTTACAACAAACAGTTTTTTTTAACAAAATGATAAACTGTTTTTTATAAAAAATAAATAAATTGTTTTTCTAAAACTAATAATAAAAATTAATTAATTAAAAAATATATAATATTGTTCTAAAATAATAATAATAAAACTTTTTTTTTTGACATTTGAACATAAATTTTTTTATTTCGAATTGTCAATTCTATCCCTTCTCCTATGATAGAATTATCCCATATTTATAAGATTAAAAATTTATCTGGATTGTATATTCAGATCCATTAATTACAACCAATCATGAAATATGAGATTATTAATCTAATTCCAAATTTATTTTCCTAAAAAAAAAACATAACCTAAAGGGATAAAGCAACAAAATGGATTTCAAATCCCATGCAAATGGTCATGCGAAACAGAGTATATATAAATCCAATGGGTATTATATACCATCCAACCCCTTATATACCTCAAGCAATCGACCCCATAGGTACGAGATAAAATTTCCCGTTACCAGTTATGCAGTACTTAACTCATTTTATAAGATGTAATACATTTTAACTTATCAAGTGATTTTTTGTAAAGTAAAAAAATAAAACCCGTGTATGTTTTCGGTGTATGTTCTTATTGCATAATTCACACAAATATTTTGGTGCAAACTTCGACAGAAAGATGGTCCCTTCATTGTAGCAAGTAAAAATGACTTTTTTTTTTTCTAATAGAGAATTTTAGGTTTTTTTTTAAAAAAAATTTGGTTATAAATTGTTTTAATCAAAGAAAAGAAGTACAAAAAAAAACTGCTTTCTAGTTGAAAATAACTATTTTCTTGTCTTTTTTGGTTATAAAATTTTATGATTTCTTGTAATGAAAAAAATCTTAAAAATATAAAAATTTGAAATAAAATTTGAAAAACATGTTTTAAATATAAAATAGCCATGTTGGCAAAAAGTTTTAACAAATACCATTATAGTTTAATCCAAAAAGAGAAAAAAAAAAAAGAAAAAAGAATCTAGCTTCTTGGCATTTCACTATGTGGACTGCAACATAATGTTGGCATACATGGGCTCGTCTTGGTTCTACTTTAATAATTTAAATTATTTATTTTATTATTTTTAATTTATAAATTTTTTATATAAAAAAATTAAATTTATAGAATATCGTTAAATGCATAAGAGAAGCTTCATCCATTAAAAAAATAAAAAAATGAAGTGGACTAATTATTTTTAAAGATAAGCTTTGCTTTTTTTATTATTTATTGCCGATTTGCCCATTTTATGACGGTCAATTACAACTTCTTTGTTTTAAGTGCAGGGCAAAGAACTGAAGACTTCAAAAAGGAAAGTATGTGACACTTTCAAAGAAAGTCAAATGTTTAATGAATTATTTTATTTTATTTTCTTAAATATCATAATAGGTCATAAGGTCCAATTTCAGTAGTCAACTAGGGAGGTTGCAAAAAATCTCAACACACCTCCTTTTTTTAGTATACATATTTCAAATTAAAAAATAACAAAGATTCATAGTTTAACAATTGTACAAATTCATAAATCCAGTTACAAAGATTTATAATTAAAAATCGTATAATTCATAATATTATTATCTAGTCTCTCGATTTTACAATAGTACAGTCGAAACATGAGACGTGAATTGAAATTTTTCCAACATTAACTCCTTTAATGAAGAAAAATTTAACGATTTTGACATACTAAAAAACCATGTAAAACACTTTTCTTTACCCAAATTATTCTATATCTAGTTTTATTTTGTGAAGCCTGGAATTTAGGTATTGCCGTGGAAAGATTATTTTTAGACAATGCATTCGAGGCAGGTCTCTTAATCCTCAGATAGGCCATTCTATTCGTTAGTTCATCCATTTGATCAAATAATTTACCTTTCATAGGAAAAGGTAAATATGTAGGATAATTATTAAACTTTCCATGCAAATAAAAACAATATGATTTTAATATGTCATCTGATTCCACAATAATAACAAATTATAACAAAATCATCACTAGATGCATAAGTTCTTCTCAATCTTCTCTAGTTATGAATTATATGACCAAAAACACCACAATGATGACAAACTGGGTTGATTTTAGCCTTATTTACCTCACTATGTATAATGGTGGTTTTAATTGCCTGCTTTTTTTATTTTGCATTGGTTTTTGCTGAGAGATTATTTTTTTTGATTTGCACAAAAATAGGTGCAACCAGTTTTTGTATCAACTAGTTAACCTTTTTTTTTTTCATTCAATGAGTTACTTGATAAGGCTTCAATCAATTTCAATCCAGTTCGATCTAACACTATTTTCTATTCTTCAAGCATCCCAACCAATACAACTAGACCTGCATTCTCCTTCTTGAAAGTAACTTGAGCATTCAATAAATTATTTTCAAATTTAAACAATTTTAATTCAAGCACTTTTTTGGAGTTAACAAAAGCACACAAAATATTTTTAAGAACATTTATTCTCGTTTTTTTGGTTTGACTCAAAATAGATAGATCATTTCTCTCTTTCTCACACTAGACAAGTTTTCCACACAAAGTTTCCATGTTTGTCTTTAATTTCTTTACCAGTGCTTGAGTTTTATTTAGCTTTTACGACAATTTTTCTTTTCTTTTTCTTATGAACCGTATGCTTTTGAGATAGTTTTAGATTCACTTTAGCCATTTCAAGTTTTTTTTTAATTTAGCATATGACCCGTGTAAAGAATTTGAATCATCCAAATTCTCACCATCTTCGCTCTTGTTTTCACTAGGATTCTAATTGTTTAAATATATTAGACACATATTTAACTCATCCATATACTCACTTTTATGAAAATGCATAGAAGCAGCAAAGGTAATAAAATTTCCATCCCCACTATTCTCATTTTTTTCACTCTCTGACTTTCATGTTCACTTTCATCATCCCAAGTGATAATAGTGTAGACTTTCTTTTTCTTTTGCTTGTTAGGATATTCTTGTGCTATGTGGCTAAATTCTTTGCATTCATAGCATTGTATTACTTGGGATGGACGTTTCGTTCCCCTTTTCTCATTTTTAAAACCAATTCTAAGTTTTTCTAAACTATTTTTCCTTTGAGCTTGTCATCAAGATTAGCATTTTTATTTTTTTATTTTTTTAAAATTTATTGACAAAAATATTTACAATTTCAAAATCAAGTTTGTAATCAGAATCGCTTGTATTACCTTGAGTTGAAGAGAGAGCCTAATTTTTTTCTCTTTTGTTGTTTTGAAAATTCAACTCATAGGTTTGCAAATTTTCGACCAAATTATTTATTGTTAAAAAATCAATGTCTTTACTTTCTTCTATAGCGGTAACCTTTGATTAAAAACGTTCTGTTAAGACCTTAGAATTTTGCCAACAAATTTTAAATTATTGATTTTCTCTCCAATATTGAATGAGCCATTTACAATGTTACTTAACTTAGCATAAAAATTATCAATACGTTTATCGTATTTTCATTTGTAGAGTCTCAAAATTTGTTGTAAAACGTTAAAATTTTGAGATTTTCATGGTTTGAGTTTTCTCATGAGTGACTTCTAAAATGTCCCGAGCTTCTTCAGCGATGTCACAAGTACTAATTCTACGAAATTCTTCTAGAATGACTCCGCTAAATGTAGCATTAATAGTCTTACTGTACCAACCAACTTTCTCAATATTAGTTCTATTCTATTGAGTCAAGGGCTTGGGGACCGTATCATCTTCTCTAACAATGGTCAAAGGAGTGTAACTATCCACGATGGGCAACGACACTCTCTCATCAATAGATTTTAAGAAGGCTCTCATTCTAGCTTTTCAATATGGATAGTTGAAACCATCTACGAGAGAAGTCTAATTAATGGTAGATTGTCCTTCACTCGGTATATTTATTATTGCAAATCAACCAAACATATCAACACTATTAAAGAGAAATAAAGTGACCCGCTCTAATATCAATTGAAAAATTCTTTTTATTTAAATTGATTTTCATCAATCGATATATAAAAATCGACAATGTGAACAAAAAAAAAACAACCACACAAAAACGCATGATGTTAACGTCAAAATCCTCAACTCAAATAAAAATTACGAGACTAATCCAAGTCTAAGTAAATTAAACACTATGAATAAGTTTTGATTACAAGAGATCTTACAAAACTACTGTTAAATCCACAACCTACGGATGTAAGTCTATTCTTGCCGAATTTACGTACACCAAACGTACTTGATTGCCGATGGAATTCAACTGAGACTTTCTGTCTTGAGAATTCACTCAAGATCCACCACGAACCTATGAAAAGATGAGAAAGTAATGGTTGATGATCATTTTGAAGCTCTTAAATTTAACTTGTCATCGAGAAAGATGTGAACAAAACTCTAAATAAACTTATTCTTGAAAGCATACAACTGGTGGAAAGAGTTTTTGTGCAAAAGGGTACAGTGCTCTAACCTAGTAGCAATTTAAAGATGTCTCACCAAATTGACTGATCAATCGATCTAGCCACCGATCGATTGGGGATCGATCTAAATTTCTGTATCATCCAATTATAATTGAAACGTTAACAATTATTCTAAACAATGTAAAAGTCACGACACATGTGGTTCAAGAGCTTTTCCTCGTGTAGACTTGGCCACCGTCCACCATCCACACCCATTGACAATTAATTACAGAAATGACGTTTAGTACAAAATAAAAAAAAACACCAATTCAATTTTAGTTAAGATATTTAATGATAACAACCGATATAAAAAGTAAAAAAAAAAATTTGGTCAAAATATTAAAAAATAATATAATAAGCAATATAAAAAAGTTGAAATGATAGTTAAAGATAATATAGCAAATAAAAATTGAGGATTGTTCATAAATTTTAAAAGAATGATAGTAACAAAAGTTAAAAATAATATAATAAATAAATAATAATAATTAGTGAATGACTAAAACTACAAATATAAAAAATAAAAAATGAAAATAAATATAATTTTTTTATATTTATTTCTATTATACTTTTAAAACTAAACTTTATCTATTTACTTATTTATATATATAAATATATTTATTTTATGTTATCTGGTAATTTTTTGTTATAATAATTTTTTTTTTTCAGTCTGCTGTGAATGCCTGCATGGTTCTATGTAAATGGTCTAGTCTGCTAATTGTCACGTACATTCTTAAATTTTTTTAGAATTATCTATTTCAATTGTAGTTTATTTTGAACTTTGTTACACAAATCCATTTTAGCATCAATTTCATGGAGTTTTCTTTTGCTCTTAGAATTTTTTCAAGAACAAATTGGTTTTAAACTTTATTTAGTTGTTTGATTATGTAGTGATTTAAATTTTTAAAGGTTATGTGGATCACTAAGATAATTATAAGAGTTGGATTCTATATATAGATTTATTCTTTCAACTTTTATGGTATATATAAATTTCCTTGCTATATTGTTATAAGAGGATTTAATTTTTATTTATTTTTGTTAAACTCACTAGCTGGAATGGAATGATGCCTATGTGATATAATACTTGAAAGGGCATATTTTGGAACGTGGATTGGGTGGCTAATGGTAGTGATAGTAAAGGTCAAAGGCTATACGAAATATTTTTGTGCGTAGATTTTGTTTCGCCTATGTTCATTTGTGTTTGTTATTCATTTTTTAATTGTGATGTTTTCGTAGGTTCATTGGGTAGAAACACTTTTCAACTTATGTGTGAGGTTTTAGATTGTAGTGAATTTTTTATCATTTTAAATTGATTTAATACAATTTAATGTTATAAACGCGTATGGTACTAATAAAATTGTTAAAAGTGTCTTTAGACATAAATCATGTCCTAGAAGGTTTTAAATGTATGCATGAGATATTATGATGATTTTAATTGAGTTGTAATTTTGTTGTTGCGATCTAGGTAGATATTACGTTGCGTGATTTTATTACAAGTTATTTTATAATCGGTCAAACCGTTGAATTATCTAAAAAATAAAAAAAATTTGCTAAATTTTTTAAAAATTTATTACTTAGAATAATTATATATGTATTGCACTTTTTTTTTCATTTAGTGTTTTTTAATAGGGGCTTGCAACCAAAGGTAAAAAAAATAAATTTTAACGCGTAAGGTCCATCAACAAAAATTTTAACGTGTAAAGTCCAATTGCGTGATTTCTCTCAAAAATACCCTGTAAATAGATAAATTTATCTATTTTGCATAAATAAATAAATAAATTTATCTGTTTGATATTCATTTGTTATTCATTTGTTTAATATGTAAACAGATAAATTTATCTGTTTGTATATTTATGCATAACAAATAAATTTATTTATTTGCATATCAACACAGATAATGTAAATAAATAAATTTATCTGTATTCTTTACACATGCTTCTAATAAAAGAAAGATAAATTTATTCGTATTTTCTATACATGTTTTGAAAAGGTACAGATAAATTTATCTGTTTACATATCAACACAGATAATACAAATAGATAAATTTATGTGTATTTTTTATATGTGCTTTCAATAATACGGACAAATTTATCTGTGCTCTTTATGAGTGTTTTTAATAAAAAACAGATAAATTTATCTGTATTTTTTATATATAGTTTCAATAAGACAGATAAATTTATCTGTACTCTTTACATGTACTTTCAATAAAAGATAAATAAATTTATTTGTATTCCTCATACATGTTTTCAAAAGGTACAGATAAATTTATCTGTTATAGGGTATTTTTGTCCCTAAAGAATTTTACGCATTAAAACTTTTATTCGAAGGGACCTTATCGTTAAAAAATCTTACACTAAATGAAAAATAATAAACGACATACAAATTGAACTGTTTACTAATTTTTCGCTTTTAATATGGGTTATTCATATTAATAAAAGACTTTAGAAAAATTATTAAAAAATACGAGTAATCTCAAAACAAAATAGTGGTAGTGTCTTGAGGCACGGGTTATCCCTTGTATCTCTACAACGAACCTAATATTATAATTAAAAGTAATAACCTAATATTTTAATGAAAAGAATATAACTTTAAGCCAACTTGTATATTAATAAAAAGTAACTTAATGTACCATATAATTAATTAAATAATGATAAAAATAATATCAAATCATGAAATTGAGTTTTAAAAGTTAAATTTATCAAGTTAAATTAAAATTAATATAAAAATAATTAAAAATATACACCAAATTACAAAATTAAATAAAAATTAAAATTGAGCCCAACTACCATAACAAAATAATGCTAAAATTAAACTAAGATGTAAAAACTAAGTACAACACCTAAAATTAGTATAATACTTGATTCGACTTGAGCTTGTAAGTGATTTTATAACTGTTCATTGGTATAATACTTAATTTACCTGGACTTGAATTAGTCCCATAATTTTTACTAGAATTAGGGTTATCCACATAAAAAATTGTGAGTTTTTTGTGTGTGATTGGTTTAATTTTTTAATTGCTTGTAATTGTCTAGATTTAAAATAATTCACCGGTTGGTTGACGTTATTCCTATTTCACTCCACATAAAATAATTTATATATTATTTTTTTAATTGGTATCAGAGCAAACTCACTCAATTTTTTGATTAAGAAAATTATCTCAAATGACAAAAATTAAAAAGAAATCAACTTCCTCCGGTGCAACTTCATCTCAACGAAGACAGCATTGTAATAGAAGTTATGACATTTGTGATGATGACTAAAATCTCAAATCAATTTCAGAAAAATATAGATCGGTAACAAATGCAATTAGTAAGCTAACTTGATATATGCTTAATGTCCAAGCTCTCCACGATGAAATAACCAAAATAGAGGGATTTGATCGTGCTTTTCTTAGTTCTGCGTTCGATTATTTGATTTAACATGAAAATTTGGGAATGCATTCAAAAGACAATGGTTTTCAAAAGATTTGACTAGAAAATTTTGAAAAGAAATGAATAGTATGAGAATTTTGAGACTTATTAGTTATTGTTGCTATTAGTATACATTCTCTACAAAAATTTTGATTGGAGTTTAGTTTTTTGGGATATTATCTTTTCCTTTGTTTTAGTATTGTTGAATATCACATTAATAGTGAGATTTTGATATATTTGCTATCTTTGATGAATATTTGCTATCTTTAGTCGGCATTAGATTTGTACATAGTAATTCTTATTGTATTATTTTTTAAATTGCTTTGATATTATGGTATTTATTCTTGTGTATATTTGTTATTCATTTTTTTGAATGTATTTAAATATTTGAGATGTTGCACTTACCACCTCCATTCATAGTTAGGTAGTGATTTTTGTTGTAAAAAATATTTTGTTCAAATCAAACAATGAAAAACTTTTCTATTGGAAATGTTTTCTAAATGTTAATCAAATGCCAGAATAAACAAGTAAAAAATGATTTCACAAAATGATTTTACATATAAAATATTTTTCATAATAAAATATTTTATGTCAAAATAAACGGAACCTTAGGTCTCGTTTGATTGTATTTTTTAATATTTATATTAAAAAAATATTTTAAAAAAAAATTTTAAAAACAATTCTCATAATATTTTAAAAAGAGAAAATGCGTTTGGTTGTCAAAGTTAGAGAATTATTTCTCAATGCATAAAGTTATGTAATACAGAGAGAAAAGCGAAAGCAATTTTAATTTGTTTTCAAAATCTTTCTCTATGCAGGTTAAGGTTATAGTTTTGTGGGTCTTTTATTTAAATTATTTATTTGCTGAAATCGAGCAGGATTGCTGAATTTGTAGTTGGTTTTGCAGCATAAATAGCTCTCTTTGGTGATTCTTTTAATCTTTATTTGATTCTGCTTCCGCTGTCTAAATTTAACTGAGATAATGAAGTATGATGAACTACATAAATTGATATATTTTCAGGGGATTGAAATTTTTTTTTTTTATGGCTATTTGATTTTACGGCTTAAATTTGATTAAGTTAGTGAAAAATGATGTTGATTTTTTTTCACGGGAATTCAAAAGTTTACTTGTTATTGCATATGCAATATTCTGGAAAGTGATTATTTTTATAATTGGTGGTTCAGATTGTTTCAATTAAGAGGAAGAAGAACAAAATAGGAAGACCCAGCTATATCATTTCCCTGTGCCACCTTTAACTTTCCCATTTTCTAATCTTTTCTTTATTTCCTTATTGTTATTGCTTTGGATTTCTTGTCTTGTAATTCAAAATGGAGTTGGAAAATTTTGGGAGATCTTTGGAGTTTGGAAGGAATAGGTCACAAAATTCTTTACCAAGAATGAGAATGGAGAAAAAATGGAAGCAAATGCATTTTCTTCTACTTAATAAAGTAGAAGAATGGGGCTATGCAAATGCATTTTTGTTGAGATGCAAAGCATAGCCTTTCCCCATATATAAGGAATACACATAGCTTTTATTTGTTTATTTTACGGTTCACCTTTTCTTCAAGTTGGAACTTGTTGATTTGTAGGTGCATCCATTGGTAATGTGGATCAAATTTATTTATTTATTTATTTATTTTTAAATGTTACTTCAAATGTTAAATAAATGATTTTATCATGCATTATGTAGTTAAACTGAAGAAAGTAAAGCGGGGACGAAGCTAGGATTACTCTTGAGTGGGGGCATACATTTATAACTGTAAATATATATATTTTTTATATTTTAAACTCAATTTTAATTTAATGTAAACAAAATATAGACATAGTCACCACAAACAATCAACGAAAATTCAAAAATTTAGAAATTGGAGAATTAAACACGATTCAAAAAAAAAAATCAACAAAAAATCTCAAGACAATTCAAACTTTGGCTATCTTTTAAAATATTTTTTCATAATTTTAAATCTTATGTAAATAAAAAAATAGGCATAACCACCGGTCTTCAAATATTCAACAAAAAATTAGCAATTTAGAAGTTGAATAATTAAATACAATTCAACAAAATATTTTACAAGTCACAAAATTTTAGCAACACAAAAAAAACTTCACGAGGCACAATAATTCAACAAAAATTCAATAAAAATTGCACAAGTCACAACTCACAACTCACAAGTGCACCAAATTAAATAAGCAAAATAAAAATTAAATACATTTTATTTTAGCACCAGATCTAATTCACCAAATGTAAAAAGAAAAATTTAAATATTAGTTATTTTTTTAGACTTCATTAAAGATTTAATACTACAATTTTTCTTTTAAGAGATTTAGTCTTATCAAATTTGGAATAATTATATTATGTCTAATTTATTATTATTTAAGAGTTAATTTTTTTTGTTTTAGATAATCAAAAAAATTAAAACGATACATTTATCAAGCAATCATAACGGTTGGAAATGAGAAGCGATACATTTTTATTTAACTAATATCTCAATTTTATAAACTGATAAATGTATCACTTATCACATAAGAATAAAACTGTGAAAAAAATTATTATAGAACTAAAACTCTATTATTATTTGATAATATGAATTATATTAAAATTACTCATGTAAAAATGACTGAAAAAGTTAGAATCTTTAACCCTTGCAAATCTCTCACTGTGTTTTACTCCCGCGAGAAAAATGTACAAATAATTAAGAATGAGTAATTTTGCCTTTCATATTAAGGGTCAAAATATAAATTCAATAGGATCAAAATATAAATTTAATAGAGCATAATTATTATATTTTAAAATATATATGAATAAAATTAAAAAAATTAAAATGTCACTGGGCATCTGCCCCCACTCACCCTCACATGTCTCCGCCCATGAAGTAAAGGATGATATAAAAGTATACATCTTATAATTTGTGAATTTTGACTATTACTTTAAATATTGAACGCTTTTATAATCCATTATGTAGTTAAACTGGAGGAAGCGAAGAATGACTTAGAACTTACATTAAAAAAAAGGAAAGGATGAAATAAAAGGTTACATTCCTATAATTTGTGAATTTGCTATGTTCTCTCAAATTTGAAAGGAACCTTGAATCCGAACGTAATCAGGGAAAACCTACCCGAGCACCACCTTGTGTTAGAGGACTTGAATTTGCTGGCCTTGGCTTCAATTCCTCCATTACCTCTCTCTCTCTCTCTCTCTCTCTCTCTCTCTATGTATTTTTGTTTATTTATATGGATGGATGAGTGGAGTATCTTTGTGGGAGTTCTGGGCGTGTGTATATATATATTACATAATGATAATGTTGAAAATAATTTCAAAATAAATATTTAATTCTTTATTCTTCATTTAAATCATTTTTCATATTGGGTTTGCAAGTTTTTTTCTTGGCATTGGAAATCCTGGCAATGCCAAAGACTTGTATAACCAAATTGATGCATTAGCTTGCTTGGATAGCAATAGGTAACATCTTAAATCTGATCCTTGCCGGCCTTCTCATGAACCATCTCTGTATCATGATGCAGCAGTTGCAGTTTTTATGATTGTACGAGGACTTCGTTTTAGTGGTAAGGCTTACTGTTAGCGTCCATGGTGGCGCCAGTTTGAGTTACAAAATCAAGCTCTCCAGAAAGTCAGAAGTGGGGGGGGGGTAAGGCTGCATGCACCTTCCCCTGCCCAGACTCAGCTCTGGCAGGAGCCTATGCATTGGTCACCCTTTTAGTCATGATACTTGCTTTCAAAATGCATCTATTGCTGAATATAATGCTTGCAACTTTTTGTGTTTGTCCTTTTTTTTCAATATGTATTTCAGTTTTTTACTTGATATTGGAAAAATCGAAGAGTTAGATGTGGCAACTTTTCCTCCCATATATCTCATGAACTTTGTCAAATTAATTTATTTTTTTTTCAGCAATTACATTGGGCATTATTATAATTATTATTTTGCTACAGGGTTCCTATTCAACTGGTTTTATCACTGTCAGTTACTGTGCTTTCACTGACCGAAGAAGACCCGCTCAAAGCGTTTCACATCTATTCATTTTCTTTTGTTTTCAAGAATGGGTGATAATTATTTGTTCTCAATATAATCTTAATTATTAAGCTTGTGGACAAGGACAAATTAAGAGGGGCGGATGAAGGCGATTGCTACTTATAAGTTTTGAATTTTTAAAAGTATTATAGTAGTATTATTCCAAAAGTTTTAAAGATTATATAAGTTCTCATTCTTAAGATTTTTTTAAAAAAAATTTAAAGATTATATTGGTTCGCCTTCTTAAGATTTTTTTTTGAAATTGCTTGTTCTTAATTTTGTTTTAGATTCTCAGGATGGTTATAAATCTTTTAATATTGAAAGTATTTGCAAGCTTGCAGATAAATGCTATCCAGACAATTTTACAGATAATGAAAATATGCATTTGCAAAATTATGAGCTTGATATTCTCAACTATGTGGAATTCAAAAATTTTCTTATAATTTATGAGTTGTGCCAAGTGAAATATATGATTTTCCCGATTAATTAAAAAATAATATTTTTAACGCCGATTATCAATCACATCTATACAAACCATTCAATGAGAAGAAACTACAATACCAAGATTTTAATTTGAAAACCCCAAAAGGTAAAAAACCACGGGATATACTAAGTTTAGGAATCAAGCACTAAACTCGAGCAGAAACAAATACAACTTACAGACTTTTTGGCTGACTCTCAATCTTCTAGTTATAACCTTGTATGCCGAATTCTCGTTAGCTGCTCTTCTTTTAATTCCTACTACAACGACTCCTCGTAGTAGTCTTCTTTGACAGAATCCTATATCGGAACTTAGAACGCCGTTTAAGATTTACTGTCGAATGATCTTCGAAGGTTTGAGCACCACAAAATCACCCTTAACTCAACTTGATGCTCAGAATATTAAAGGGTCAAGAGATAATTTTCGTGCACCATTTATGATATATGTATAGATCTTCCAAAAACCCAAGCAGTTAGAGTTTAAGAAACTTAAAATTGCCTGGCTACCGCTCGAGCGGACGGATCACCGCTCGAGCGGTCATGTGGCCGAGACTCATAGCATGTTCCTACTTTAAGTACTTGTACATTGTGCTTAGCTGTGTGTACACCAGACCAGGTCACCTGATTTGATTGCAAAACTAGATAAGCCATAATAGGAAACCAAAATCCATTTAGGATTCTATCCTATCAAAACATGAAAGCAATCTAAGCCAAATCAAGATTCCTGAACCTTAACCACTTCCTAAACAAAGAAGGTTTCCTAATACACCTGGATATTTCCATAAAAAAATAAAAATTAAATTATTTTAATTTCTTTACAATCTCCCACTTGGCAAGATCCGGGTGTACATAATCTAAACCTAATAAACGGTCAAGATCTTTAACAAGTTTCCAATCCTTCAAAACAACCATAAAACCGACAAAGAGAAATATGAGCTTAAAAGGATTAAGACCGTTAAGAAAAACCATCATCCATACCCATTCATACAAAACATATTGTTCTGTAACCCAACCACAGTTGTAAATCTAAAGTATACCCAAAAAAAGTATACCCAAAAAGTATCCATCCAAAGTATATCCAAACTGTATCCAACAAGAACTCCAAAGCAATGTATATCCAAAAATCACAAAATCCCAAAATCACAACAGGGAGAGAAATGAGATATGAGATAGAAAAATATAATTCCCCTTTGTGTCACCCGGACAACCCTAGAATAAACCACCGCCTGGAGGAAGACCCTGAAGCAGCTGGAGCAGTTGATTGAAGCGGGCATTAAAATGATGCTGCAAATGGTCAAGTTTGGCCTCAAGAGCATCTAATCGGGCAGTAATGGGGAACCGTGAAGACTCCCCCTCAAGAACATGTGAAGTAGAAGCACTAGGGATGGGATCGTAGTCACTATCCTCAGAGTGTGATGTGCGACCAGAGGTGTAGATATGGGCAGCACTCTAGGAAAAAGTCCGTTTGCTAATGAAGTTGGTGACAGACACAAAAGATAGATTCGAAGGGAAACAAAAATTTTGGAGAGAACAGATGAATTTGGACAAGAAATGCCCATATGGAAGAGTTGCATTTTTGTTGCCTTGGGTAACTTTTAGCATGCAAGAGAGAAAAGCTTTGGCAATGTGAATTTTTTCTCCCTTAGAAATCATAAAAAGCTCAAACCCTCGTCCTTTATTGATATTGGAAACATGACCCCTATGACTTATGTTGGTACTAACTATAATGTTTAAAAGCCGAAAGAGATGGGTAAGTTCATGTTGGTAAATCAGACCCCCAACCCACTCCCAAGGTTTCCCACATAAGGTGGATGCAATTTCTGACCAAGACCAAAGAGGATGAGAAGGGATGGGAGGATAGTCAACATCACAGGGAATATCATAGCCCATGTAGTCCGAGAGAGTGTATGGATCCATGACAATATTCAGACCATGGACGAAAGTTTTAAACTGAAAAAGTTTAGTTTGAACATTGTACATGTTGGAGCAAAACTCACGAACTAGGTCAACATACACAACACCCTCTACTTGGAGGTATTTAGTCCATCCTAGGGTTTCGAACATCTGGGGAATTTTAAGGGAGGCAGAATCAGACAAGACCACATATTTCTCGACTCTAAGGGGACAGGAGGAAAACAAGTTAAGGTACCTATTTTCCCCCTCAAGGGAACGGAACCTGGAGCTGTCAAATGGAGCAGATGATCGACCAACTGTCTTTTTGGTGTGTGGCGGCATGCTCTTGGAAGAAATTACATCAGTGATAAACTTAGCTCAACAGGATATGAGTGTAGACACATATATAATGAAGAATCAATCAGACAATAGTTCACTTGATAGAACATGCTGCGGAGATGAGATTAAAATCAAGGAACAAAAATCCAAAGTCAAAGATCAAGTCACAATAATCAAAGCCAAAAAAAAAACATCTAGGCACATGCGCTTGATCCAAACCCAACGTTTGTATCCAGTCAGGATTGTAAAACCTGCTAGATAGGAAATTAACCGAGAATTCACATGATAGCCAAGATAACCATTCAGTAAGTTAAGATTCAATAATACTATAGGAGTCAAACAAATCCCAAACAATAATATGTCCCAACTAGAATCAACCCAAAAAGTCGTAATCAAAATGATATAAGAGATTCATTAACAACGAGTTCATCATAATTACAAAAAATTATCAAGAAGAAAATCCTTTATGTGTGTTCAAATGAAAGGTTAAGGAGCACTCAGACCAAAATAGAGCCAAGCTTGCCCAAACCTAAGAATCAACAACTCACACGAGAGTTTAGAGAACTATATGCAATTATAAAAAAAATGGCCCAAACCCAAGAGAACCAAAGGTGAACTATCCAACTAGGACTTCGACAGACAAGAAGAAAGAGACAACCCCTCACTCACAAGTGCAGAAACCCTAGATTAGGAGCAATCACCCAACTCTATGTTATATGTGAACACAATCTCCAAACGACACACAAAAATGAGAGATTAGGCAAATGCTCACAAGAACAACCAACGCAAATCAAACCCTAGGTTTAACAACCAATCTAAATCAAACCCTAGGTTTGAGAGATGCCGAAAACAAGCATAAATCCAAGTTTTGAAATACATACCGAGGTTTTACGAAGATGAATCGGAGCTTGAAGATGACGAAAACCGTTCCAAGGGATTCTAAGGGACAACGCGCCAATGAGAGAAAAGAGAGGATTTTGAAGGAACGTCCTCTTATTTTATTTTTCAGTAGCGCGACAGACCGCTCGAGCGGCTCGAGCGGGGAAGGGGACCAAGAACTCTCTGGCTATAGCGCGCTCGAGCGCATTTTGACCGCTCGAGCGGTGGCTAAAAAACACAAAAACTAGACAAGGCAAAGCTGAGAATTTTGAGAGAACCAAATGGTTATTGGCATAAGTAAAAGATAACCGAAAGAAAAAACAAACAAAATTAACTCATCCACCAGAATAACCTAACGTCGAAACATAGAAAAATAAAGTCGCAGAATCATGTCAATGAGAGCTTTAAAAAGATGAGTTTCAAACCTTGGAAACACAGTTTCACATGGTCAAAAATAGATATGAATGATCAATATACATGAAGCACATATGAAGTATAGTCAAATAACACAATTTGAAGTCAAATCAAGTAAATTCTCAATGTATGTCTGTTGAAGAAATACGGATGCTCCCCCTCACAAGGAACTGGTTATTTAAGAAATTCTTTTAAGCTATTATATGGCGGTTTTCACACTATAACGCACGAAAAAATAAGGATCGCATAGGTAGCCATTTTCAATAGCATTAAAGCATTGATGCAAGTATGGCGGCTAGCACACTAACGTGAACGAAAAAGTAAGGTTAAGATAGGTACCCATTTCTATTTACACAATAAAATGTAGCTTAACCAGCGGCTTTCACACTAGAACAAAAAAAAAAGCTTGTCTAGATAGCCATTTCTGATGCACGATTTGTAAACACAGTTCAAAGTGAGAGCAGAGCAGTGAAAAGATAATCAGATGGGGGTAGTTGTAGACATCAACATCATCAAAGGAATTTTTACTATAAAGGTCAATCAAAAAGTATTTTTCGACCAGAAGTCAGCTCATGCCACATGTATATCCAACCACACATATCATGATCAAATCCCAGAAAATATAGTTTCAAGTTATGGAACTTGCTCTTTTCTAACTTTCAGACAAGAATTCTCCAGACAGAATTTTTCAATGTTTCAGACAATATTATTTTGCATGAATGAGTTAGAGGAACCCCTTTTTTTTAATTTAAAATGCCAATTCCAATTGAATTTCTTATAAATTCAAAACGTACTGCTTCAAGAGGTTTTGTGAACAAGTCTGCCAATTATTTTTCAGTGTCAATGTGTTCAAGAGTAATGATGATATCCTCAACTAACTGATGGATGAAATGGTGTCTTATATCTATGTGCTTAGTTCTCGAGTGTTAAACAGGATTTTTGAAAATATTAATAACACTCGTGTTATCACAGCAAAGAATAACAGACTCTTGATCTAGACCATAGTCAGACAGTATTTGTTTCATCCATAACAGCTGGGTACAACAACTACCAGCAGCTATGTACTCAGCCTCAGCAGTACATAAAGATATTGCATTTTGTTTCTTACTATGCTATGACACTAAATTGTTACCGATGTAGAAACATCCTTCTGATGTGCTTTTTTGGTCATCTGCACATCTTGCCCAGTCAGCGTCAGAGAAACCTGCAATATTTGAGTTAGTATCTTTGGAGAACCAAATGCCAAACTCAACAGTTGAATTCACATATCGCATAATTCTTTTAACAACAGTTAAATGTGATTTCTTAGGAATTGACTGATATCGGGCACAAATTCCTACACTGAAAGAAATGTCTGGTCTACTAGCAGTGAGATACAGTAGACTTCCTATCATGCTCCTGAACATGGTTTGATCACCATTTTCATCTTTTGAAAATTTTACAGATGTACTCATCGGGGTTCGAATGGGTTTGGTAGACTCAAGTTTAAATCTCTTAACTAGGTTTTTAACATGTTTTGACTGTGAGATAAAAATTCTTTCGTTAGACTATTTTATCTGTAAACCTAGAAAGCAATTAAGTTTTCTTACCATACTCATTTTCGAATTTTTTTTGCATACATTCTGAAAATAAATGAACAAGTGATCCACATGTGGATCCTGAAAGCCTTTAGCCTGTTCAACATAGGCAACTTCTTTTAACTGACCATTTAGAAAGGCACTTTTTACATCCAATTGGTACAGTTTAAAATTTAGAATACATGAGACAGCCAGCAGAATACGAATTGATTCTAATCTAGCCACATGGGCAAAGATTTCATCAAAGTCAATTTCTTTTACTTGTGTGTATCCTCGTGCCACTAATCTAGTCTTATTTCTTATGACAGTCCCTTGTTCATCAAACTTATTTTTGAAAATCCACTTTGTCCCAATAACATCAATATTTTCAGGTCTAGGTACAAGTTCCCAAATATTATTTCTGACAAATTGTTCGACTTTCTCATGCATAGCATTCATCCAACAATCGTCAGTCAGAGCCTCCTTAACATTTTTTGGTTCAATCATAGCGACATAGCACAGATGACTTACCTGACTTACCTGATCACGCATTTGTCGGCGAGTCATCATAGGTTTCGTTACTTCTCCAATCACCTGATCCAGTGGGTGATTTAGCTTCACACGCGAGGATGGTTCTAAAACTGTTTGCTGTTCAAGACTTGTCTTCACTTTAGAACTTTCATTCATAGATTGTTTTGGAGAAACTGGTAGGACTAGATCTTCAAGAATCTGAGAGTTCGTCTGATCTGCTTCTGGTGTCATTGTCTCTTTAATTGTTCCTGTATAATCAACAACTACATTAGCGGATTCCATAATAATAGAAATACGTAAATTGTAAACTCTAAAAGCTCTACTGTTTAGAGAATAGCCAAGAAATATTCCATCATCACTTCTGGAGTCAAATTTACCCAATTGCGCTCGATCTTTTAATATGTAACATTTGCTTTCAAAAGTTCTGAAATATTTAATAATAGGCTTCCTACCTTTCCACAACTCATAAGCAGTTTGTTTGGTACCGGATCATAAATACACGCGATTTATGACATAACATGCGGTATTTACAATCTCAGCCCAAAATTTAAGAGGAAAACTTTTACCATGAAGCATTACTCTAGCCATCTTCTACACTATTCTATTTTACCGCTCCACTACACCATTCTGTTGAGGTGTTTTATGAGCAAAAAATTCATGTTGAATTCCTTGTTCATCACAAAAGGTTGAAAGTTCTGAATTCTCAAATTCCTTACCATGGTCAGATCTTATCTTAGAAATGTGCTTATTATTCCCTTGCTGTTCATTATTCAACTGAAGATAGAGAGATTTAAAAACAGCAAAAGTGTCATATTTTTCACGCAAAAAATTTAACCAGGTAAACCTAAAAAAGTCATCCATAACAAAAAAAATATATTTTTTATCACATATACTCTGTGTTCTTGTAGGACCTATATGTTGGGAATGTATACTGAAAAGTCATGCTTTTTATGTATTTTATTCTGGATCCCTAGCATATTAATGAGAAATATT
>JAOTRH010115609.1:0-15076 GCA_034768845.1 Heliamphora exappendiculata
CCTAACCCCCAACCTCTGGACCCACCCATGACTCCCAAACCTTAGACCTCTTATTCCCCAAGCCTGATCCCTGACCCCTGACCCTCGGACCCAAAAGCCTGGCTCTCAACCCTCGACCTCTGGTCCTAAACTCCAAAACCCGACACCAACTCATGGCCCCTAGCCTCAAGTCTCGACCGCCACCCTAACCTTTGGACTTTGGACCTTATTTTTTGTCACGAATATTGTGGAATGTCACTAAAATTGTTGCTACTATTTAGCCTATGTTTGGACTAATTTTTTTGGGAGCTTTTTTGCTTAAAAGCCTCAAAAAAGCCTACTTGTTTGGCCTTAGTTGACTTTTTTAATACTTTTTTACATTTACTTTTTTTACAAAAAAAAAGTTAAAAAGCCAAAAAATCTACAAAAAACGTTAGTTCAAGCATAGGCTTAATGACCATGACAAAATGTCATCACTAATAACTAGCTTTTAGTCACTAAGTTTAAAAAATCATTAATAGTGTTGTCACTAAAAAAGTTTTGTACAAAATTTTGTTTTCCCACCATACATTTAGTGACAATTTATGTGACAAACAAGAAATTGTCACAAAAATGCTATTATTTCTTAGTGACGACTCTTCTTCATCATTAAACATCTACTTTTAGTGGTACATTTATGTTGGTCATTAATTATTATTAATGACAAAAATTAAATATTTACTACTAAATATAACTAGATATTTTGCAGCAACTCTTCGTGTGGTCACTAAAGATTCGTCTAACAGAATTGTGTCAAGTAAAAAATATTGTCACTAATAAAAAAAATTTCGGACGACTTTTTTATTGTCACTAAAGTAGTTGTCACTAATACTCTTTTGGCGCCAAATTGTATTTCTCACCATGTTTCTAGTGACAAAATTTATACGACTTGGTGGTTACCTTAGAGATTATATTCAGACCTAAGTAGTTATTTTAGAAAACATCATAAAGCCAAGGTAGGTAGGTACCCTATAAATTATTCTAGCCTAGGTGGTTACCCTACATATCATTCTCAAAGCTAGGTGGTTATTCTTGAAATCTTCATCAAAGATTCAATGCTAATTAGTTACCCTTGAAAACATTATCCAACTTAGTAGTTACCTCAAAAGGCTACGGTCAGACAAAATGACTAAGTGTCGAACCTATTCTAGAAAACATCATTAAACCTTAGGTTGTTAATTACTTAGGTGGAAGGATAAAAAGATACGGAGTCCTAAGCTTATATCATAAAGATAGAATCTTTATGTGAGTTGTTACTTTAGGAGTGACAAACGTCAATAGTAATTTCATTCAAGCTATCATTTGACACAATATCAAAGTAGTTGTCTAAGGAAAGTCCAAAACTGCATATCTTAAAGCAAAATGAATATCAATCAAACATATACATGGAGTACTAAACAGTACAACAGATGATGTGAATAGCTCTGATGGAATTGGGCTAACTTCTCTTTTTATTTAATCTTTTCTGATTCGTCAACTGAAATCAAATCGAAACACCAACTTTTTATGATATTTTATTTTAACTCTTATCCCATTCAAAGAAACAATAATACTTTTGTGATAACTTATGTACAACTAATTTCAGCAATATATAATCGTTATAATTAACCGTACAAAAGAATAATCTTACAAAAAAAATTTACTTTTTACTTAATTAATCAATTTTAAAAAAATTAGCTTAAAAAATAACTCCCCAAGTAATATAATTTAAACATAATTTATCCTTTTAAGTAAAAACCCAAAAAAAACAAAAAAGCCACTTAATGGCAAATTTGACTTTTTAGTTAAAAATGTCAAAAAAGCCAAGATTGCCCATTTAACAAAAAAATAAAAAATTTAAAAAGTCAAAAAATAAAATTAATACACAAATTCTCATAATATTCTATTCAAATTCTACCATTTTTAAAATACAATAATACTTCTTATTCATTAATTATTTACTGTCATTACTAACTACATATAATTGTTAATATCAAATATATAAAAGTGTAAAATTGTTCACTTTGAATAAAAAATTAAAAAAATTAGTTCTTTATTTAAACAACTAATTTTAAAAAATTTAGTTTAAAATCTAAGTTATCAAATAATCTAATTTTGAACTTAATTTAATTTTTTAATTAAAAAAAAAAACAAAAGAAATAAGTTTTAAACTAGTTGTCTCGGACTCTAATTACCAATGAGGCGGTAATTGTATTTGTGTAGTCCATAAGACACCGTGCCAAGAGAAAGGGAAGAGAAGGAGAGGATTCGATCTACAAAGCCATAAACAATGTGGAGACGACTCTCTATACACCTCCACCGCTTCGCCGCGGCCGACGACTCCTCTTCCCCGTTGGCGCTGCCGTCCCGGTCATCCGTCTCTCTAGTCTGTCCCAAGTTCACTTTTAATTCCGGTACAAAGGTCAATATAAACTTGATTGTGTTAATTCTTACCTGTTTCGCGGTCATTCTCATCGTCATAATCGACTTGGTTCAAATGATTCGATTTAATTTGAGAAATTGTAGTTATTTGTTCGTCTGCTTTGGCTAGCTGTCGTCTGTTATGAACTTATGATTTGAGTATGATTATATATGAGTCCGCTTTAGGAAGAATTTTAGAAGAGTTCGTTGCTTTTTATTATCACATACCAAGTACGGGAAGGATTGTCTTTATTACTGTGGGATTCAAAATCGAAATACCCCCTCTGCCTCAGGGACTGCAACGAGAATGCAGATTGAGCTTTACATTTTGCTTAAAGTGAGTGTGTAGACTATGTTGAGTGGCCGGTGAAACGGTTATCGGGAAATGAAATTTCAACCAAGTGTTCAAGTTGTTTGTAGACACGTGGAAATATTTCCTGGCATATACTTTACAACCTTTACTATCTTATGCTTATGGCATGGTTCTCTCATTTCATGCCGTTTGGTTTCTTGAACTAAAGCATCAAGAAGTGTTCCTTTTTTCTTTTTTATTTGGATATATTAGAAATAACGTAGAAACTTCCTGAGTCTTAAGTATGATATATGTTAGTTTTAGGCAACTTAAGAGGGGAAAAGTGAATTGAATTTTAAAAAGATAATAACAATTTTTAAAACTTTTTCGAAATTTTTTTAATATTACAAACAAATATAGCAAGATAATTAAAGATTAAAGCAATACAAATATTAAAGAGGTTAGGGATAGAGAGAATAAACTAGGCACTATAGATTTATAGTGATTCGGTTTCTTCCAAACCTACGTTCACTCCTTAAGTCTCCCCTTGAGAATTTTCACTATGAGAATGCTTCACGGGCGCATTCAAAACCTGACAAAGTCAAGAATTCCCTTAAGAATATCCACAATGATACAAATGTTTACAGGCACATTCAAAGGCCTTACAACAGCTTCAAGATGATTTTATGAAAACAATCTCATATTTTCTTCTAATCACTCTTGAACTCTTTTTTGATGAGATTTTACTCACTCACTCTCTTTATAGAAATTGATTGGCAATAAATGAAGAGGTAAATAGAGATGAGATATAAGAGCTGGAGTTACAGGAATAAATGAAAGCTTGAAGATTTTGAGTTTGAATCAAGTAATGAAATAGTGATTGTAAGTCTCTAGATGGGTTAAATGCTGATAAGTAACTTCTTATATATAAGCTCTTGAGTCTTTATGGCCATAGGAGTTAGGTGGGAGTAATTAATACAAAAAATTCAACCGTTGAACTTTGTCGCGAATTTAAATTTTCATCGCAGGTGTCGACACAAATGCTTTTGGGTCGACACAGAATGTTTAGGGTATGGTTCTTCAAGTGGCTAGGTCCACTCTGATCTTCGAAGGAGTCAACATAATTTCTGTAATTTTTTGCACCAACACAACGGTGTCGACACATTTGGATTTAGTGTCGATTCAATGGTTCTTTAGATTTTCGGAGAGAGTAATTTGTGTCGACTCATATTGCCTTGGTGTCGACACTAAATTATGTAGGAACCCTTAGAAGATTTGTGTCGACTCGTTTGAACTTTGGTGTCGACTCAAAAATTCTTCAGGTGGGCTCAGGATATTTGTGTTGACTCGTCTTCAATTTGTGTCGACGCACAAAATTTTGCAGGTGACCTTGGTACTTTTGTATCGATTCATTTTCTATTTGTGTCGATTTAAGGTTCCGAAAAACAAAAGTGAGGAACCATTTTGTGTCGACATAAATTCAGTTTGTGTCGACTCATTTTGAGTGCAGAGAGTTTCGGCTCTTTTGTGTTGACAAAAAAGTTATTTGTGTCAACACTAACTTTTAATACCTGAAAACATCTTTAATAAAAAGTTAGGATGTCAAACCATTTGTTCAAAGGTGTTAACACACTTGATATTTTCAAGTATTTTTTGCCCTAAAGTGTTGACTCAATTATCAATTAGGTTCAACACAAAATATCCTTAATTAAGAATACTTAAGTATTTTACTCCTTTTAAGATATGAATTATTTCTTTTAGCTAAAGATGTCAACTCAATTGTTCAATATGTGTAAACAATTTCTTTTTGAAAAATATAAATATTATCTTTTTAAATTAATTTATTCTTAAAAAATAAATTATGAAAATCATCAAAATCAATATAAAAAGTCATTGAGCTAACAATCTCTCATTTTTTTATGATTACAATAATTTCAAAGTTTTCTAGAAAATATTTAAAAAGATTTTTCAACAAGGATTATCTCCTTATCGATGTGTCTTAAATAGGATATATGCATTCATAATAATTAGGCATATATATAGTTGTCGAATCGTGAATCGAATCGAATCGAGAATCGTAAGATTCGGCTTGAACTATAAATATGATATTTAAATACTTCATATGTATGAAATGAAGTGAATAAATTGATATGAACAAAAATTATACAATAAAAACATGATTAAAAAATATAAATATGAAAAATATTTACCTTTATCAGAAGAGATTTTAGCTGAAATCTAACTAACCATGAAATTCCTTATAAATCATTATATATTCTCCTTTGGAATTTAAAAAATAGATTATGAAATGTCAAACAGAGTAAAATAAAAAGAGAAAAGTTAAATATAAAATACTTCAAAATATATTTTGTATGCTTATTGCTAATAAATAAAAGTTTTAAAAAGATGTTGTGGAACCATTGAGTCTAATGTTTAAACTCATATCATTTTAAATTATGTATGCTTGACTAAAATAAAAATAAACAATTTATCAGAAGTAAAACATCCTAAAAAGATGCATAAAAAAGACTTCATAATTTATTGAATTTGTCTAGCTCTTATTAAATTCTCTAATCACCAAAAGCGCAACAAATTATGCAGTTTTATTTTCATAATAAGCGCGCTAAGTTGTATTAAAGTGTTTAAAAAGAAAAAGAAAATGGTAAATAGAAGATTTGGAATTTGTTGAATCTAATAATTTTAAGAATTACACGAATTGTAAATAGTGAATCGAATCGTGAACTGAATCGTGAATCGTAAGATTCGTCACGATTCTATCACAGAATAGATTCGCTTATAGATTCATATCGATTTATGTATGAGCCGTGAATTGAATCGTGAACTGAAGCGTGAATCGTAAGATTCTGATAATTTCGCATACATTCAACAGTGTAATATATATTTTGAAGATGATTTGCAATTTAACTTAGAAGTATTTTGAGTTTGTTAAAATATGTGCATCAGATCAAAATGTGTGCGAAATGATTTTTAAATCCCAAAAATCAATCATAGAGATATAGAGACAGAATACTATCAAATGTTACTTAACAAGATTTGTCATACACAATCACATAAAATCATTTACAAACATAAAAGAGAGTATGTTTCAACCTAACAACACATCATCACAGACTAACAAAAGAGATGAATGTTTGTTTAAAGGTTTCAACTTCTCCTTCAAAAGCAAGAAACTATTGAATAAATAATGTTTGTTATTGTTTTCGTTCTTATCCCATTCTTTTCATGCTTACCTTGTCTTCTCCCCTTTTGGAATCATCAAAGGGTCGAAGCTATTGATCATCCATGAAATTTTTATTTTCTTCTGCTTTCTAGCGTCTTTCAGAAGCCTTCTCTTTGGAGGATAGAGTGCGTTCATCCTTCTTTTCTGCAACAGCCATAGCCTCGAAGGTAGCAGCGAGGGCCATATCAACTTCAAGTTTTAAACGGGCAGCTTTCTCTTCCTTGGTTTCCTTATCCTTGAATTGCTTTCCCCAAGCCTCTTGGAGCCATTTCAAATGGTCTTCAACCTTGCAGGTGTTGTTGTGATTAGCAGAGATGATTCCTTGATCATATTCTTTGCGCACTTGTTACAGAATAGCCTTGTTGTAATTGACAATTGACACAAGGCTGTCATCCATAGTCTTGCATAATGCTCTTCTAGCATAAGTGGCGTTCTCAATATCACGCCGGAGTGCACGATTGGCTTTGTCAAGGTGTTTCATTTTTTCAGACAAGAAAGATATGGTGTTGTTTCAGTCAAACATGTTTTGATCAATTTTTGATTGAAAAGAAGTCAAGGAGGAGGAAAGACTTTAGATCAGAGAGATAACCTCAGATAGATCAACAATAGGAGAAGCAGAAGAAGTACATGGGGCAGATGGAATATCAGAGGAAGCAGGAGGAGGAGGAGCATGTGATGGAGCAATAGAGAGTCCAAGAGTGTGAGTTCGAACAGAAAGAGGAGCAGAGGAGTCAAAATCAACTTTAATTGCAGAGAAATCTAGGGATGCAGAGGGATGGTGAGAAACTGATGGTGTACCACGTCTGGTGGTCCAAACACCTTTTACCTTTGAGATTTGCATATGTTTCAGAGTAGAAGCACCATACAAATCGTGTTTGGAGAAGGGCACCATCTTCTCCACAGATAAGTCTATGCCAAAGTGGCGAAAGACTCGGGTAAAAAACCAAGATCAAGGTTTTTCTGTTCCAAAATGCACCGCATGAGAAAAACGTGCATATATGCAACATCTCCAAATTTTTCTATTTGATGAAGGAAAATGTGGTTGATCATATGATGCAAAATTCACATCTCAGGCTTGAGGGAGTTTGCTTCTAAGGGTTTTGAAGGGTTAATCTTATCATTTTTCAAAGATACTTCTAACGGCTTTAGAAAATGAAAAACCATCAATGTCTATGGGTCTCTTATTACAAGGCACAAAAATTTCACCCTCCGGTATACAAAACATTTCATTGAGGATGGATAGGGTTAAGTAAATCTCAGTACCATTTACCCAAGTAGTGATGGTGGTGCTTGGAATAGATTATATGTGGATGTGAGCATAGAAAAGTTTGACTAATGTGGGATAGTATGGTTCATGGATTTGTAGTAATCTCTCCCACCCGAGATTGGAAAATAAATCCTTAAACCGCATTTCTATAGAATCAAAATAAGTGAAATCGACACTACGACTAGGAATTACCTTTCGATTTAGAAATGAGGAGAAGTAGAGTTGTTGGAACTTTGAGGATTTGAAACTAACTTCCCCCGCCATCGCAACCGCTTCAGTTTCTATTGTCGTGGTTGTCTTCTTCTTCTTCGAAGCCCTAGGGTTCGAAGACCCATCATCGCCGGTGCGTTTGGTACCCTTACCCATTGTTCGTGGTGGCATTTTGGATCAAGGAGAGGGGATCGAATAGAGGTGTGAAAGTGAGGGGTCGACTCGTTTTTCAAAGGAGTGAAAAACGGCGAGAGATGAACAGGTGTGAAAAGAGAGAGGAAACGACGCGACAGGTGGGGACCAGTGCCTCTTATATAGGCATAAAGATTTGTGTCAACACAATGTCAGTTGGGTCGACACTTTTCTTCGTGAGTGTGGGTATTCGAAACAAGAAATTGTATCAACGTGTTTTCAGAAGTTGTCGACACTTTCGGCTGTTTGAGTCAACACGATTAAGCGTTGGGTCGACACAAATTTATCGAGAGTTAGACAACAAATTTTGAGTTGACACTATATAGAAAGGGGTCGACATTTTTCCTCGCAGAGCCACTTCTATACAGTTTTTGAGTTAACTCAGGCACATATGTGTCGATACTTTTTCAAGTGGTGTCGACACTTTTCACATATTAAAGAAGAATATCAAAAGCATTGAAATGCATTGAAAATACATTGTTAGTATGGCATATTAATCATGAATTAGGAGCACATAACATATCAAGTTATCTTCTAATTTAGCATTTTCTTTCTTCATTTAAGGATTTTGTGAATATGTCAGCTAGTTGGTAATCTGTGTTTATAAATTCAAGTTCGATATTACCCTTTTACACATGATCTCTTATAAAATAACGTCTAATCTCAATATGTTTGGTTTTGGAGTGTTGTATTAGGTTCTTGGATATATTAATTGCACTTGTGTTATCACATTTTACAGGAATATGATCTAAGAAAAAACTATAGTCTACTAGTTATTATTTCATCTAAAGAACTTGTACACAACAACTACCAGCTGCTATGTACTTAGCCTTAGCTATAGATAAGGCTACTGAGTTCTGTTTCTTGCTAAACGAAGAGATTAGTGAGTGTCCTAGGAATTGACAGGTTCTACTTGTACTTTTCCTATCCACTTTACATCCGGTAAAATCAGCATCTGAATAGCCAAATAGCTCAAATGGTATTTCTCTAGGATATAATAATCTTAGGTTTTATGTACCTAAAATGTATCTAAAGATGCGCTTAACGGTGGTCGCATGTGATTCTTTTGGATTAGATTGAAATTTTGCACACATACATACACTAAACATGATATCAAGACGGCTAGCAGTTAAATATAATAGAGATCTAATCATACCTCTATATCGCTTTTCATCTACTGCTATACCATTTTCGTCCTTGTCAAGCTTTGTTGTAAGACACATCAGAGTTCTCATAGGTTTTACTTTTAGCATGTCAAACCCCTTCAATATGTCTCTCGTGTACTTAGCTTGATTGATGTAGATTCCTTCTTGAGTTTGTTTGATTTGAAGTCCAAGGAAGTAGTTGAGCTCACCCATCATACTCATCTCAAATTCTCTCTGCATACACTTAGCAAAGTCCTTGCAAAGAGATTCGTTAGTTACACTAAAAATAATATCATCTACATAAATTTGGACAACTAGCATATCATTTTCTTGACACTTGATGAAAGAGTGATATCTATTTTTCCTCTTGAAAATTCATTTTCAAGTAAGAATTTGCTTAGTCTTTCATACCATGCTCTAGGTGCTTGTTTCAAACTATAAAAAGACTTGGTAAGTTTGTAAATATGATTTGAAAAATCTGAATTTTTAAAGCCAGGAGGTTGTTTTTAAAAAACTTGGTCCGAGATAAAATCATTTAAAAATGCACTTTTGACATCCATTTGATAGAGTTCAAAGTTTTTAAAGCATGCAAAAGCAAGCAATATCTTAATGGCTTCAAGTCTAGCCACAAGAGCAAAAGTCTCATCAAAATCGATGCATTCTTCTTGATTGTTGGGGTCGGCTGGCTCCTACCACTTTCCCCGTTCCTCGAAGTCTTCTTCTCCTTCGAACGCACCTTCCTCAAATTGCTCATCTCTTTCACCTGTGGCACAAATGCCATGAGCCGGAACCTAGAAGCAAATTCCCTAAACCGTCTAACAAACTTACAACAAAATATCCTACAATACATATCGTATAGTACCCAATACAATTTTAAGGGCAAAGAGATAGATAATTTATCATTTTCAGCAGGGCAAGCACACACAAGAATAATTGTGCGAGTACGTGATGCAGATGAATGTAATGCAATCGCCCAACCCAATATACTTTTAGAATAATATCATGAATTTCATACCTGGAATTACAAAGTATACTTCCCAACCTGATCACCGAACCTATCCTCGCCTCATTGTGAAAGGTAAACCCTCGCCATGGCTACATGCCTTAGCCGTTTTACACAATGGCAACGGCGTGGGGACTGGCCTTTATCGAATTTTACCCATCCTTATTTCAGACCAACCAATCCCACCTTAAGGACCAGGATACTCGTTAGGAGTCAACCCAAAGTCTAATTAAAGCTAGTGACGAACCCATGGTGCCTAATCCCCCTTTTTTAAATAAACAATCTTCTATTTCATTTTCAAATATGGCAACCAGGGACGCCCTAGATCCATAATCACAGAAAGAATAATTTTTATATAGCCCAACTCCTAATAAAAGATACGAAAAGGACTCTAATAACCCAAGATACAATATATGAATGCTCATGATGTGCAATATACTTCTCATGTGCAATTAATTATAACATGGCATGTAAGCACGGTATGGCATAATCTACTAAAGTATAGAGTACACGCATGCGAAGTATAAATCATGATTTATGTGACATAGGATCAAACTATCGGCAGAGATTCATTTCATCAAAATCATCATTTTCACATACCAATTATTCACCAAATTCATATAAAGTCCATATATTCAAGTTTCGCAAAATAACACGCCATTCATATACTTAGCCAAATTTAGGTAATTGTTTAATTGCTAGTTTTAAAGTTGTGTCAGTGTTTTCAAATACCTAGTCATGGAGTTAATTTTTGAAATTTGAACACCAATTAGATAAAAATATTTTCTACAACTTTCATATTTGACACTAAGGTCAGCTCCTATAGTAAAGAGGTAATTTATTTTACTTAAGTGAAAACCGTTAAGCATTTTAAAAAGAAAAACATAGAATTTGGGCATTTGTTGCCCACAGTTTTGGGGCATCAATTCAAGGGATATAAGTCTAATTTTTAGTGAGATTTTAGTTTGAGGTGTTCCTTACAAGTTTCATGTTTTATGCTATGGCAAATTGTTTGGAAAAAGTTTGTGATTTTGGCCAATTTATAAAAAGGGTTCAGTCAGCAAAAAAAGGGTCTGCAGAGTAGGTTTTTAACAGAAAATGCTCAAAACCTTTAAGGTACCATTCGAGGGTATTTTGGGTTAATTGTTGCTCACTATTTAGTTTAATATGTTAGCTGCATTTTTCATGTTTACTACTTTTGGATTTGGCTACTAAAAACTTAGAATTTTGGTTTCACAAAAAAATGTGATAGAGAGCTCTGTTAGTCACTAAAACACAACAGTGGATTTGGAAAGTATTTTAATCTATCAAAGACTTTATATTTTTGGCTCATTTTTAGTGGACAATAAGATAAATATGTCCTCTACAAGTTTTATGTTTTGATACAAGTTCGGTTCTCACTCTAGCTTAGGGTTTTTAGGTCTGAAACTTAGAGTGGTCAAAATCTGACATTCTTTGGTAAAAATAACATATCTAGAGTTCTACCCAACGAAATCACTTCAAACCAATTTTTTATGAAAGAGAACTCAACAATCTAGGTCTTGACATAAAAATCACTTTAAGATCATTTTTCTACAATTAGTTATGATGTTTTAAAATTCAAGGAAGAATGTTGGTAAGCACAGAAAATTGGGTTACTTATGGTTTTGGTAGCTTAGCTCATGTTGTGTGTATTGTTGATGTATTTTTTTTGCATGCATGTCTTGTACTCATACAAACCAAAACTTCAGAATATATTCAAGTCATAAAACTCAAAAATATACACATGCAAGCACATACAAAGCTTGATCATACACAAACAGTCCACTATCCACACCTATGACGCCTTTTTGAGTTATTCTTTATTTCTTATTCTTATAGTTAATTATAGAGATGGATTGAGAGCTATTTTATGAGAGATTATCAGAAGATTTTAGAAAATTTACTTACCTCTTTTGATGCTAAAAAGGTTGAGGAAGAATGGGTCTTGGCTTTAATGCTTTTTCCTTGATTTTTCATAGCTTCTCCTTCCCTCTTCCTTCCTTCTTCTCTCCTTCCTTGAGAACACTTAGAATGTTTTTGGTCTCTCTCTCTCTCTCTCTCTCTCACTCTCTCAGCTGAATGCATGAAGGAGAATGGGTGTTTGGTGTGTTAGTTTTTATAGAAAAATTATAATTGAGGCTTAATTATTGTATGTAAGTAAACTTTTGAATTTTCTAAATCTTTATTGGTTGCAAGGGAGGTGGGTGCTATTTGAGACTTACAAAATCAGATTTTTGGCAACAAGAGTTTTGGCTAGGACAGATTTGGGGCAAACCAAAATTGATTTTGTATTAAATTAGGGTTTAAATTGAGTTTTGGTACCATTTTGTGAAAGAAAATATATAAAATATTAATTTTATGTATATTTTTGGTATCTGAACCTCTTAAAACCTATTATATTAATGTATTTATAGTTAATTTAGTATTTTCATGATTTATCATAATTTTGGTAGTAATTAATTAAATAGGTGTAAGCTTTTAAGCTAAATTAAGTTAGTTTGACTAGAATTGACTTTTAACTTATTTATTGTGTAGAAATTTTAAATAATTATTTATTTACTTTTGTTTACCTATATTATTATATTATTGTGTATATTACTTGTATAAAAAGTATTAGGTCAAAATAATGCTTAATTTATATATTTGTTTCTCATTTTTAAACTCAAAAAGGTAAAAAGTAACCTTTTGGGCACATTTTCCTAGGTGGTCGGTCATGCAAGGGTAATTTTGTAATTTTTGTTGTTATTTTATTTTATTATTAATTAATTGTATATAAATATCTAATTTTGGGTGTCCATGTGTCAAATTTTAAATTTTTAAGACTTTTTGCTATATTATGAGCAAAATGGTCATTTTACCCTAATTATGAGAATTTTTAATTTTTAATTTTATATTTTATATTATTTACTTAATTTAAGTTGTCCCGTAACTTTTCTGAGTATTAGGGTTTTGTCTATGAGTATTTGGTTTTTTTAGAGTTTTCGGGTCAAATTAGAATTTTAGGTTGATTAGGGTTTCCCTTGTTGATGTAGCAACTTAAGTTCTCATTGTCTATCCGTCGCTAATACTAGGGTTTGAGCCGAGTTGTTAATGGAGTGATCTCATTTTTTGTAAAAGAGCATTCTTGCTGATCACACAATTTGTCTTTTGCTAATAGTTTTGCTTTAATTGTTGGTAGGATGCTGAATTCTTTAACCACTATGGGATGCAATACTCGACTACATTACCGAATGATCCCCGAATGATTCGGGTACACACAGAGGACTTCAAACCCACTAATAAGTTTGAGAGTTGTGACATTTCTTTGAAGGACATTGTTGAGCAGGTAGATGGTAGTCATTTGCTACTTCCACATTAGACATTTATAGTCTTAAGCTTTTATTTCTCTTATTATCATGAAAAAACTTTTAGTTGGTTATTTGCTTAAAGACTATCCTTACTGATGGCTTTTAGCTTTTAGCATAGGATGTCAAGGACAATCCTGTAATGATTTACATGAAAGGGGTCCCCAATCTTCCTCGATGTGGGTTTAGCTCACTAGCAGTAAGAGTATTGAGTGAATATAGTAGGTGTTCTATTGCTTGGTTTTTTGCCAATATTCATACATCCTATGGTTCAGTTCAGGAACCATTTAGTTAAAGAAGTTTGAATAATTTATCCTTGTTTATGTGCTCAATAAGTGACTACAAGATTTAGTCAAGTTTCGGAATATGAAAAATGGAAGAATTGATTTTTGGGTGGGGGGGGTTCCTATAATGTTGAATAGCTTTGAGAGATGACCATGTACCTAGCTTAAAGTATCTTTGGGAAGTACACGAAGGTGACACAACTGAAGCATTATTGTTATTCTTGAGCTTTGAGTTGATCCATGAACCCAGCCGACTTGAAAACGTGGCTACTTGAATTATGTATGGCATTCTTACTATTGATATGCATTTTGCAGATGTTCCTTTGAGTGCCAGAAACATATTGGAAGATCCCGAGCTTAAAAATGCTGTCAAAGCATACAGGTAATATAGTGTTTTTGTTATGTTCTCTAGAACATCCATTTAGCATTGCTATACACTATGTTATGTGGACACAATCATGAGTATATGAGTGTCTTAAATATTTTGGGAATATACTTGAAAGTAAATGGTATTTAAGGAAAAAAAGATTTCTATATCTCACTCATGTGATATCTGATGGAAATTTACATTTGTGTTGCTTGTTTGTGCAACACGGAGTGTGGGATTGGATGCATAATTGGGTCCCACAAGGTCCCACAAAATCTGGTGTTTTGGTACGCCAATTGCAACTGGATATATATTCAATTGAGATTATATATCACCCATAAGTACTGTGTATCAAATACCAAGGGGTCAGCATATGAAATCCCATCACTTGGGATATAAGCGAAAAGACTAATTTTCCCCTTGAATAATTTTTTTAATTCCCTTTTTATGAGAATTCACATTGTTAAATTATAAGTAGGAACACACGACATAACGCGGACACGACATTGATATGACATTAACGCACCGATATGTTGATTTTCAAAAAATGCAAGACACGACACGTTTAGGACACGCTAAAAATTTATATTTTTTTTTTACATATTTATGATATGCCAAATATATGAGTTATTTATTCAAATGTAATGAAAAATAGACAATATCACTAATTAAATTTTAAAGGCATATACTTCATTTTATAAATATTTCATCACATATCTTGTGTGTATAAATTGTGTTTCATTAGAATTGAAAACATTCTTACTTTGAAAAAATTCAACACATATGGATTGAAAATATTATTACTCTTAAAAGATTCAACGCATAGGACTATTAGGGATAAGCCTAAGGATAGTGTCTTAGTAACAATGGAAACAATTAGTTAAACTTGGTTATAGAGTTTGTTAGAGTTAGTTTTGTAACTTGAGTGATAGGTTGGTTAAGCTGCTGTGATGCAACTAGTGTGTATAAATTGTCTTTCGATAGAATTGAAAACAGTGTTACACTAAAAAGATTCATTGCATTGGACTATTAGCGATAAGTAGGGGTGTAAAAATGGCTCGAGATCCGACAGGGGTTTGAAACCCGCCCGAAGCCCGTTACTGTGCGGGCCCGGCCTGGTCCGGCCCATACTGTTCATGGGCCGGGCTAATGCCGCACCCCCAAGCCCGTGGGCCGGGCCGGGCTGGCCCGCCCATAGGCCCGTCTGTAGCCTCAGGTGTGGGTTAGCCTTTAGGGTTAGGAAAGAAAAAGAGAGGAAAAAAAGAAAAAAAAGAGCCACCACCGCTCCAACC